>VZSZ01002916.1:124689-171789 GCA_013398815.1 Ibidorhyncha struthersii | reverse complement strand
GGCGGCGAGGCGGGGCCGGGCCCGCGCAGGCGCCTCACCCCTCCCGGCGGTTTAACGGTCGGTCTGAGGAGGCTGTGGCGGTTTTGGGGCGCGAACCTCGGGAGTTTGGTGCTAACATGGTGTTTTTTTGGGGGGAGCTCTCGCGGTTATAGTTGAGGGGAGGGTTGTGCCTGCGGGGCCCCGCTGGGAAACGAGCCTCCCTCGGGTCTCCTCAGGGCCCGGGACGGGCCTTTAAAACACAGGCCCCAGCAGCCGCGTAGCCTGCTCCTCACACAGGACGAGCTTCCCTGTGTGCTAAATCCTTCCACCGTTTACACCGTCCGCCCTGGAGACCCCCATCCCCGTGGTTGTGGAAGTGGGATACAAAGCATAGTGAATTCCTCAGTGCCGCGCTGGAATGGAGTTGATTAGTGCGTTTGGCTGACCGCGATGGCGCGATGCGGTGTGGAGTACACAGGGAAACGCACTGTTAGGGTTCAGCGGTTATGAGATGGGATTCCAGCTGCAGTTGTAATTGTGTTGGAGTTTAGGCTTTGGTGCTGAAATAAATTAGAAAATCTGTTGCTCGACTCGGGCTGCAGATCTTTACAGGCTTGGAGGTGGTGCTGTGGAATGTGAATGTGTCCTTTCTTAGCATAAAAACATTGTTCCAGATACGCGTTTTCTATTTCAAGGGGCCATTATAGGCACCTAATTCTACATTGGTCACCAGAATAGTCTGCAGCAGACATTTTGGAAAGTGCTTATTGCTTTTTCATACGCTCAGGATAGCTGAATTTGCTGCACCAATTGGCTACAAGATCCCAAAGCTGCCGCTCATCTTGAGAATCTAAATTGATGCCTGCAGCACTGATGTCAATTTGTATGTATAAAGGTTTAATACAGCAAAGAGAAATGTACTGGCAGACAGCAGGAGGAATGTCTGAGAAAAGAACTAGCACCATAAAGGATACTTTATCAGTCTAATGTCTGCTTTATTCACATGGAATAAGATTTGCTGATTTTACGGGGGGGGAGCGATACTGTTTCTGCTACCCATTTAATAGATATTTCTGCTGTCATTACTCAAACATTAGCAGGGACATTTGAAATGTGACTGCAGGATACGTTAAGCAGTCGATCCCCTGCAGTGTGATGGTGCATACTCTTGACAGTCTGTCCGTCCCTAGATCCTCTCTCCTGCAGCAGCCATTACCTACTGAATAAGGAGAGCTTTTCCTTCATTTTTCTAGTTTGCATAGAGGAGGCATTACCACCCTTGTGCTGAACCTGTGCCAATGTCCCAAGGACGCATGAGCCGTGTCATTTTATCCTGCCATGTTTCTGTTGATACTATTCTTATTCATGTATCCGTTTTAATCATTTATGTTTGATGTCATCGAGCAGCAATGCAGAGTTCTGGTCGAGTTGGCCCCCATTGTAAAACAGAAAAACAAGATGACATGCCAGCCACACTGTTAAATAGATGCCTCTGCAAGACAGATGCATCTGTCCGAGGCACCTAGCAGAGGTTTAGGTATTAGCAAAATCTTTCCAACTTACTTGACCAAAGTAGAAACCCATTTACCCTTCACAAGCTCTTCAGTGTCTTTCATGCTGCTTTTCCCTAACCAATTATAAACTATTTTTAGCCCGAACCGGGATTTTCTAAATTCCACCCTAGTACGTGATCCTATTTGATACTTTAGAGTGAAACAGGCAGCAAAACTGGCCTTTGAGCAAGAAGTCTCACAGATTTCACAGCAGGGGCCAATAAACCTGAGAAGATGACTGAACAGCAATGATCTCATTAACTGTGTATTCACAGTTGATATGTCAAATCTTTTCGAGCAGTTTTTAAGGTCCGTTCTGAAAATCACATGCCTTGTTATTCTTGTAGGCCAAGCTGGTGTAAAGCAGAGGGGAAGGAAAATTATCTGTGTTCTGGAGCAGTGTATTAGGGGTCACCAGTATCCTACATTGCACCGAGAAGTCACCTAAGCAGCTCCTTGACGGTCTTCTCACAAGCCTTGAAACGAAGTGGGTTTTGCTGTGGAGGTTTAAATTTAAGACTTGTGTGATACTTTTATCCCTTTGCAGATTGCTGACCCTGAGACCTGTGACCGAATGTATGAGAGCTTAGTCAGAATCCACACCAACTACTACAAAAACAAGGTGAGCTCTGGCGTTAGCCGTCATCCCTCTTGTAGGGAGTGAGTCACAACCTACTGCAGTTGGCTGCCTCATCCCAGCAGGGTTTCTGGGAATGTCTAACAGACAAATGAGCGCTCAGGTGGATGCAGCACTTCCTGGTGCCTTTGGTCACTCCGGGAAAGCTGCAGACATCTTGGCCTCTGTGACACGTACGAACAATGCAGATGATAGTTTTTGGTATGGATGAACAGAATTCTTAAAGCTTGACGAGCTCAGACTTTACTGTATGGTGACATTTTTACTTTTGTTAATGCAGTACAACTAACATCTTTCTCTCTCTCTCCTCCTCTCACCTACTCATGAAGTATCCACGCCTGAAAGACACAAGCTTCACTGGAGTGACAGTAGAAGATTGCAAGATGATACTAGCAACAGGTACTAATACTGTGCTCGGTTTGAGAATAAGTCAGTGCAGGAGTTAAAGTACATTCTAGTCTTTGTGGTGTTTACTGCAACATTTCTACTAAACACCTGTGACTAAAGGACAGAGTGGGACAGCCATGCAAGTATATTAGGATGTTTATTAAGGAGTAAGTTCAGGAATAATTGAGGAGATCGTCAGTAATCAGGGTGAAAAATCAATTGCACTTTGCGCTGGGCAGGAACAGCAGAGGGTTTGCAAGGGCTCTGTGAGATCAGATAGTAGGAGCTATGTGAAAGAAATGCACGTTTACTACGTCAAAAAATTCTCAGCTTCTGTTTCACCGTGGTCAAATTCCCTTCAGTATTTCTCCTTTTGTATTAGGGTACCATGATGCAGAAATACTTTCAGCCAGCTCATTTATGAATTGCAATGTAGGAAGGTAGTGCAGTTTTGTTCTGCTCCAGTTCCTAACTTTGATTGCAGTGTGTGGAAACTGAATATTAGTTGTTAGTGATAAGGGACTCCCCACACAACTGATTGGAAAGGGAAACAAACTTGCCTCAGGCCCTGAAATAGAAATCGTTAAGATGAAAAGAAGTCAAAAAAAGGAATATATATATAAGGCAAAGCTTTTATAAGAGGTCTTTCATTCCTTTGCTTTTCTGCTTTTCTTCCTTTTTCCCCATCTCTCTCTCTCTTTTCTGCTTTTGCAGACATTCTGAAACAGATGGAAGACATGAAAAAAGGGACATGGAAAAAACTGCGAGAAAAGTTTTATGCCAAGAAACCTGAAGAAGACTCAAAATGACAGGCTTAACTCCCAGATTCTCCACTGTATATATTCCTAAAGCAAAGCACTGTATGTTGCCATGATGAATAAAACCATTTATTCCTCTTAGCAACAGCACTTTTGTTCAGACCTACACCTTACACCCTTCATTTTAGTGCCCCCTCTTTTTTCCCTGGACATCTAGGACATAACTTAACACATCTGTGCTGAAAACATATTGGAGCAGTGTAGTGTAGAGGAAAGAACTTTGTGGTGTTAGACCAGATCCTGTGTGTTACGAAAAACGGAACAACCAGGAGATGCACAGAGCGAGTAGATGCAACCGTGTTAGCTTTAAATTTGCTTGTGAAGATAACAATAGTGATGGTGTGACAACGTAGCTGTGCTTGTGTTTCTGTCTTAGCACTGGTAACAGTGAAATGGAGGGAGGGATGACTTTAATCGCTGCACTTATTTTCCTTTTGAGAAGACACAGGCGGGGACAGAGGGTTACTGTTTACCGTGGTGACAGTGGAGCAGTGTCAGAGTTTAACTGAGAGTTCAATGCAGTGCTGCAGCGGCATGTTGCTGGCTGAGCTAGCTATATGCAGGTTTCCCTCACTGGGAGGAGACTGATCCGTATGGGTTGCTGCATGTCTGAGGGATAAAGATAGGTTTTAATGACATGTTGGTATATACGGCCATAAACAAATTTTAAATGTGATTAGTCCGTTGCTGTGGCCTATTTTTATTCCTTTTTAAAGCTTTAATGCTTGCATCAGTGTCTATTCTTGGGAGGCAGAGGCACAGGACTGTAGTTGGCTGGGGAAGGATGAGTGTCTAGAACACAGCTATGCCAGGACGCTGCTTGGCTCCAGGCAACACCAACAGCTGCTCCTTTTTATGTATTTGAACAGTGTTTTCCTGGCAAGTAGTGAAAGAATTTGAAACTTTGCAGCAGGCTCTAATCCAAAGCTTCAGAAAACAAGGCTGGTGTTCAAGGTAGCTCTTCATGGTAGCATTCTGCTGCAGCTTCAGACTGGAGCATCACACTGTATTTTAATGTTTAACAGCTGGAGCTGAGAACATGGGGTTATGGAGCGCCTTGGGTCTTCGGATTGTTCTGTATTTCTATTTATAACAACCCCATTACATACCGGAGTGCACAGGAAGGGCTCTTTCTTTACCATGTTTAAGTTTTTATTATAACATGATTTTGTATTTAATTTAGTTAAGGCAATTTACATTTTAGTTCTTAAGTAACAACAATAACAACAAAAAAAAAAGTAAAACATTACACCAGAGATGAAACTAAAACACAGGACACCCCTTCACAGTGAACTCCTGTAAACCTGCAGTCTCCTACTACTACTGCCCAGATATCCTTGGTCCACAGAAGGCAAAAGACTAGTTCGCACTAGTACAAGCTTGGATACTCGTCCTCATCTGGTGAGTTTAAACAAATCCACCTCCTTGAGTTTAGCTCCTCTTTACTGCACCACGGTGATGAACAGAATTCTTTAAGTGGAGAGGGATCAGCATGGAGCAGGTACAGCAAATACGATGGCTGGTTTGCAAGGATCCACATGTACTAGTGACACTCTTGGAATAAGTTAAATACTGCAGCCCTACAGCTAGTTACACTACACCTGAGGCCATCAGAATGTAGTGCATGGAGATAAAGATACAACCCTCCACATTTGCAAAATAAAGAGTTATTGCAATGAGGAATAAAAGTCCTGTATAATTTATCTTCCTACAAGGGCATTAGAGTTACTTGTGGCTCCAGGTATCGTGAGGAATCCTGGCCGGTCCCTGGCTCCTGAATTGCTTACAAGCGCTCTAGGGAAAATGTTGACTGTGAAGCTCTTCCACGTGGCCTGTCTTTCTCTGACAGCGACGTCCAGGCGTGGAACCCAGGAATAAGCAGCCTCGTTAGCTGACATATATGCGTAGTCCCTCAGTGAGTGAAGCCGATGCTTCCTCTCCGTCTTAGTGGTTCATGGTATTCTGGACATCCACAAACCCCATCCTTTGTCTGCGCTTCCGTTGCTCTGTCATCTAGAGTGCAAACAGGGACACAAGTGAGGTAGGAAACCGGGCTGCCTTCACATTCACTAACGTGCTCCTCCAGTGCGTGACTGACCAGGCTGCTTTAAGCATCTACCAGAAAACCCTGTGAGTTGGACTCTAGCTCACGAGGAGGTAAAGTATCAAAAAGCATTTGTCCTCAAAAAGCATTTGTCCTAAGTGTCCCTGACCCCTCCCACCCCCCAAAAAAAAGCTGCAGGAGCCCTTTGCTTTGTATCTGAAGTTGTACTGCCTTGGGCTGGTTCTGCCCCCTCTTCCTTGGAATTGGGGTCTGTTTTGGTAAGGACAGCGGGTTTCTACAGTTGGGTGTTCCTCAGGTGTTCCGATTCTTAAAAGTGTTAAGTACCTGTTCCTTCAGCTCATTCAGCTGGGAGGTGAGATGGGACACCAGCTTCATCGTGGTGTTGAGTTTGTCTTGAAGATTACGGATCTCATTCTGTTCCCCTTCCCCTTCATTGCTGACCAGCGACATGGCTCGCATCCGCGGGAACCAGTCGAGGTTCTTATTCTGGAAAGGTGACCGTGGAAAATGGCAGTTGGAGAGGGGGTGAGGAGGAGGGAAGAGAGCTGGTAGGATTTAACAGGAAGCCTGCCTATGCTTAGGGACTAAAGAAATTCCCAAAGCCTCATCTTGTCTGTATCTTTTCAAATTTTCCACAAATAGTGGAATAGCTTTTTTCCTTACAGCCTCCTGGGCTCCAGTTCAGAAGTTTCTGTTTTCTAAATTTCCCTTCCCTCCCCTTCTTGCCTTGAAATCACCTTGAAGTCACACTCTCTACTCTTGGTTCAATCCTTAAATACACAGTACAAAACATCAAATACACAATGTGGTGTTGGCTGAGATTGCGAAGTGGAAACAACCAGCTAAGAAAGAACTAAGGCTCGACAACGCTACTAAATATTTTCCGAAAGCTCCTTCTCAAAACTGTTTTTCTCTGGCAAGCCCTTTGTTCTCAAATATTCCCCTGGGGTAGGCAGGGTGCAATAGTGAGAGAGCTTTCCTGAGAGGACACGTACCTTTATCATCTGCGCCACGTAACTCTCTGGCCCTGTGTAATCTGTCTTGTTCTTCACTCGCACCAGCACGATGAAGTACAAGTAGTTCCACATGTTGTGCTCGTATTTAATATGCTCCTCAAAGGACACTGTCTTGTTGTCGAACTTGTCCCTTTCGAGTCCTGGGAAAGGCAGGCAAGAGCGGAGACGGTGGAGGGGGCAGACAGGGAGGAGAGGAGAAGGTAAGGAGCGAGCAAGCAAACAAATGCGAAAGGAAGTACAGATAATTGCATCCTCTCCCAGGTGTGACTTTCCAGAAGTGCTTTTAATAATTAGTTGGCATTTAGCACACAACAAGCATCCAAACCAGGGGGAAAATAACCCCGTTGTGTATTCAGGAGGCATCTACTTAAAGTACTACTACTAGCTGTGCTTCCTGCCTATGTAGCTAAAAGCACAAAATCCACCCAGTGGATCTTTTAAGAAAAAAGCAGCTAGATTGATTGGGTTTTTCCTTTTTTTTTTTGGATGCCTTACGATGACTGAAAGCACTCCAGAACATTTTCTGTATTTTATTTCCTTAGTAATACAGTGCTTTTTTTTTTTCCACTGGCTAAGCAATGGTCTCAGGAGTGATAGATGCACAGCGACAAGAACTCCACACTGCGGCCTTTAGTTTAACACCTCATTAACAGAAGGTGAGGAACAATACAGATAATTTCCCCGCTCAGTTTGCATCCTTGTTTAAGCCTCCTCATCCTGCAGCGACCCATCGGTGAACGGATTTAAGTTTCAAAACCCAGAAACCAGCAGAAACTCCTTTCCTCCCCTGAGCCTGAGAAGGGAGGAAGAGCTTTGGGGCAATTCCTCTACAGGTCCCCGCGCTCACCGCAGATGAAACAGGTGGTTTTCAGTATCTCTTCCTTCTTTTGCTTCTCGCTCCTCAGGTCAGCAAAGGTGTCAATAATGACCCCAAAGATGAGATTAAGGACGATAATGATGACAATGAAGAAGAAGAGGAGGTCGTAGACAACCCGAGCAGGAAACAAGGATTCCTGTGATGGATGGAAGGGATAAACGTGTGTGTCTCGCACACCTCTCCTCCAGCCACGCTAACCGTGCTGCCCCGTTACACGGGTGAGGGTACCAGGTGGGGAGGAGTAAAGGCTGTGATAGGGGAAGAGAGGAGAAAAGCACCGGGGGACAGTGCGGGGGACAGAACTGGAAGTGTCACAGTTCCCAGGGAGGGAGGGCAGCTGCGCAGCGGTAAATGCGGCAGGACTTAGCAGAAGAAAGGGGTCCCGCCTGCTGCCCAAACTCACATCCTTCGATGGCTTCCGCAGAATGTCGCCCACGCCCCCTCCGTTCCTCAGGCCGTGGTTCAGGACAGTGACGATGCACATGAGCAGCGTGTCGCAGGCGCGTTCCCACTGGTCAGCCTCTGTTTCTAGGGTACCGGAGGGGGAAATAAAAGCAAAAACCCAGAGCATAGACAGGGCAGAAGTACCAGACCATTACAAACAATCCAGAGCTGCGGGGATGGCTCCTGCTGCAGTGGCAAATCTCCTGGGAGCAGATGCGGATCTCCCAACCAGCAGCTTCCCAGCAGCTCCGCCAGCTTGCTTCTCGCTGCAGAGGTGTTTGGCTGGGCACTCCCGACGCTCCCGCTTTCTTTATGACTAAACTGAATCTACTTCAACATTTTTCATGCCACGGTCAGTGCAAAATTTGCAGGCCACTTGCCTAATACGTGCCAGAAAGTGGGTTGCTTGCTTCCAGCTTCGAAAATCTAGGATTTTTCTGAGCTCGCTGACAAACCGGGCAGCCAAGCTACTCTGCCACTAACAGAGTCAACCTTCCTAATGAGCTCACTTACCTTCCAAAGCAGTGGGCACAGCAGAGCAGCTAATTTTGTCACCGCTGCATGACTCCATGAAGGTCTCCATGTTCCTTTGCATCCCCAAGGGGTCATCTGCACGTAAAAGAGACCGCAGCCCTGTCAGGGCATCAGCTTGCCTCAGTAAAGCTCTTCCTTGCTGTCATGGGCACTTTTCAACTGCCTCTTTGTGTAGCTTTCAAGATTCTTGAGAAAAAACAGTTGCTTGGTTCTCCTAGCCTTTTCTAGGCTTTGAATCTTTTGCTCAAGTTTCAGTTAAGACCGCTACAGTGCTAAAACTTCATTTGTAGCTGCCCGCCCCTTTCTCTGCAATCGCTCCTACCCCCAAACCCCTGCTCTCCGCAGCACGAGGTCCTTAAGTCGGCACAGGCAGCCGTCTTCTCTGCCAACCCCCAAAAGCAGTGCCCCAGGAGTTTGCGCCGGGGCTGTAACGCCATGACGCGCAGACCCGCGCGTGCTTCTGCAGCGGGGAGGGAGAGGCGTCTCATGCAACGGTCCGGCTGCAGAAGGGGACCCACGCTCTGCCCGGCCCCTCGCTCGCCCAAGCACCGCAGCCAACGAGGACAGGGGCTCAACAACCTTTGGCTTTGCTGTCCGGCAGCCGGTCCACCTCCAGGATGAAGTCATCCTTCAGGAACAGGAAGCCCACGATGGAGAAGAGGTAGACGAGGATGAGAGCCAGGAGGGCAGTCAGCAGGATGGAGCGCCCGTTCCGCGTCACGCTTTTGATGACATTAAACAAGGTCTCCTCACGGTAGATCAAGTCAAACAGCTGAAAGGACCCAGGAGCAAAGAAATGCCGCAGAGTGCTTTTCTTGACAATGCCTGGCCTACCTATATCCCCTTTTATCCTGAGATCTTGGATCACTCAGCAGACCTTGACTAACTTTCGCACAAAGCATTTAAGTTTCCCAGCTTACTGCAGGGAAGCAGAGAAGAATGAAGTGACTTATGCACAGCAGGAGAGCCAAGAATAGGACACATGCACCCTGCCTCTGCCCTCACCAGCTCACGTTGTCTCCCAGCTGACCCAGATAAAGTACACAGTGGAGATTAGAAAGAGAGAAATAGCAAAAGACCAGGAGAGAGACAGTAATAGATACTGTCGGAAGGCAGAAAGATCAGCCTACGCAGATTAGAGCACAGCGAATTGTTCTCACTGCTGTTATCAATCAGCCCCTGGAAGGCGTCACAAGAACCTTCCAGCTTCTCACAGGGCAGACAGGCTACCTCTGCACCCCGAACACCTGCATTTATTGTACCAGGATGCTGTAGAAGAGTTCGTGCACAAAGAGTCCCAGGACGCTCGTCAGGATGTAGCCAACATGGTAAAGAAACTCCACATCCATGATCATGGCCTTGTAGCCTCGGATGAAGGTCCCACGATTGCCCACGAAGCTCACCACAAACACAATCTTGTTGGTCAGCTGGGGAACAACCAGAAACGGGAGGGAGTGGGGTTTGCTGCACTTTATGAACGCAGAACAGCCTCCTCTGCTATGGGCTGCTGTGCTATTTTTCCAGCACGTGGAGAACTTACATTGAGAGTTCCCAGTATATTCAGAGTGAGTCCAATCCCCAAGTAATAGATCGATCGCAAGATCAGCGCCACAAGGAGCGGTCTGACACCGTAGCGCTTAGTGAACAAAGCCATGATGGAGAAGCAGATCAGAATCCAGAAGAGCAGCGAGATCAGTGGGGAATCCAGCACTCCTGGGAAGAGAAGACCCACAGCGATTAAATGGCATGAGATGAAATGCACGCTGTCAGTCAGGCACTGTGCTGCTGCCCAGGCTGTCCAGAAAAACTAATGTGCTGATTATCAGAGGGAAGAAAGAGAGAAGTTATGCTTGACTGCAAAGACTAGTATTGGCCAAGATGGTTCTTACTGATACATTTTTCTAACATCTCTTAGCCAACATCTCAAAACCACTGTAAATGACACAGGCTGTGCCTGACGGCAGGTTCGATGCCGTCATTGTTTCCCCCATTTTATAAGCAGGGAAAGTGCAGCCCAGGGAGAAGAGAATTTTCCCTAAGAGAAGGCAGCACGGGGAGGGCTGGCAACTGAAATCTGAACTCAGTCCCTTCCTTTGACACGCAGAGAGGACTTGGGGCTTTAGGAGTCCAAAAGGAGACTGAAGGCGGGGAGAGTACAGGTAAGGGGACCAGTTTCCCTGCATATGAGGGTCCCCTTTTTCTTCCACCTCGAGGCGCTGCAGATGTTGGGCCACTTACCCATGGAAGTGGCTTCAACGTAGGGGTAGAAGAAAGCAATGATTATGTTGATGAAGACAGCCAGGTTGAAGGAAATGCTTCCCCAGAGAGTCATTCTGCGGGAGAACCAGTACATCAGCGGCATGCCTGGAGGGAGAGGAGGCAGACACACAAATCTCAGCCAACCTTGCGCCAGCCGGGGAAGGCTTTGTCCTGCCCGACATCCGAAGGGTTCGGCTCAGTACAGCTAGTGGGGCCACAGGGACCCTTGCCTCCCACTTCCTTCAAAACATTAATAAAAGCTCCCTCCTCATCTGCTGAAATAGGAGTGCAAGTTCAAAGCGTTACTGCTCACAGTTCTTGGCTTTGCAGCCCTTTGACCTGCTCTGGCACCTTGAAATCAGATCGGTTCCCTTCTCCTCCTCACCTTCCTCCCCATCTCCTACCTCCTACAGCCTCGTGTCCTTCAAAACAACAGTATCTTTGTGTTTTCAGCGCTGGTTCTGGTCCCAGAGGAGACCCAGACAGCAATTTCCCATCCATACTGGAAACTTGTTTCCTGCTGAATTCCTAAGATAGTTTTGACTGGATCTGCAAGTGTTCCCAGAGCTGCTACGCTGCCCCTTAGCTGCATCGCAGTAGTTATAGTGTGACTCTCTATTGAGCTCCTGTTATTTTAAGCCAGGATTTCCGTCCTGATGCAGCCCTGAAAGCACCTAAACAGGTCTGCAGGGAGCGGAGAAACAAGTTTTATTTCCCATATGTAGCTGCTAGACCCTGGCTTAGGAGAAGGCAGCTGCAAGCAAATGAAGAGAGGGCTTTGCAGGGGAAAACGCCTGCAGGTGTAATGCCAGGGAGTGCGCCGCAAGATCCATCTCAGGCTACCGAGGAACTGCGCTAACAGGCATGGGGGAAATACATCCCTGGGATCTTGATTAACCTCCACCACCTGCACACTGCCAAGCGTGGCCCTTGCTCTGCAGAGCACGACACAAGATGCTCAGATATGTGATTTCCAGGCCAGGAACCCTTTCAAAGCAGGGCTGCCTCCCATTTTCACAACAGGGGCTATTCCAAGTGCTCGTGCTGGCCGGGGGGAGCCCGAAGGGAAGGTCTGGCTTGCTCTTACTGCGCAGTTTCTTCTGCCATTCCATCTCGTTGTGGAGGAAGGACGACTGGTCGAAGAAATCACTGACTTTGCTGCCCTGCTCATCCTGCTCCGTGGTGGTGAAGAGCCGGTACTTGGTCTCCTTGGTGAGGAACTCACAGATGCCAGGCACCGGGAAGATTATCTGCTCCATGCTTCGGTCCAGGCGCACAATCTGCAGGAAGCAGGATGAAGGGGATGGTGCCGTCAGATCCTGCCCCTGCCAGCCTTTGGTTTCCTCTTTCCTAGACCCGGCTGTGCCTTCCCCTCCTCCCTCCCACTGCACCGGGATCCAAACATCACCAGTGACTCAACCGTAACGCTACAAATCCACCCAGCAAAGACAGCCCCGGCTGTGCTGGAGGAAAGCTGAGGGTGCCTGAACCCTTGCTGGCCCATCCCCAAGGAGCGCCGCGCTGGCAAGCAGGGATGGGGCGGCCGAAACGGCCGCATCCCCACTGCTGTGAGGAGAGAAGGGAAGGGTCCGGGGGGCAGCTCGTTCCCCAAGCTCTCCATGGGCACTGCTAACGCCTCCAGCTCTCTGCAGAGCAAAAAGCCCATCTGCTTCTGGCCAGCACAGGGATGGGAAGGCTCCTAGTGCAAAATCACCAGGCACGAGGCAGCTGGAGCGCACGTGGGATTCACCGGCCACGTGCGCACTGGCAGCCCCGCAGCTAACGGGTCTTGCCTCAATCTGGGACGTGTGTTTCTCATAATATGCCAGCGGGTCCTCCTCTTCTTCCTGGACCGGGGCCGTCGACTTCAGCATCTGCGTCAGCTGTTTGTTGTTTAGGCTGAGCTGGGATGCGGGAAGAGGGAGAGAGGATGAGGGCGGCCTCAGCCGGGGGAGTCAGGTCTAACTCTGCACTGACAACAGCCTTCCTCAAAATCTACCAAAGCTGATGAGGTTTCAGGGAAAAGCAAATGAATTCAAGCTTCCTAAAGGGGTAGGGGCCCTCCCTGAGGTGACAGACATTCGATTCCCTGCAATAATTACATCCAAGTGCTGCTAATCCACAAATTACAAATCAATGCCCATAAAACCCCAGGGAAATCATATTACTGCTGAATCTCATTTGGGATCTAAGGTACATAGGCAAGAAATGACAGCAAAGGACTCAGCCCTTCCTTTTCTAAAGGCAAGGGGAGAAAGCGGGTACCAGCAGGACCCCATCAGGGCCACCAGCCTGTCCCTGCGGTGAGCTGGACGTCACCCTATGGCTGAGCCTTCCCTGGGGAGCCCCCAGATACAGCTCTCCGCGGCTTGGTTATAAAAGATGCTTGCCTTTGGGCAAGCGGGGTTATAAAAGGGCTTGCCCATAAAAGGTACAAGCCTTTGGGCTTGTAGTTTGGGCTACAAGGGCACTGATGAGTCTTTCTTTCTTTAGTCCCCCTGAGGAATACCAAGACCCATCAAATCTTAAACAACGAAACCCAGGGTGGTCCAGCGAGGGTGGGAGACTCTGCAGGCTCCGGTGAGAGCGGCTCAGAGGGGCTTTGCCTCTGTTCCCGAGGCCCTTCCGTACCATGGACGAGATGCCCTCCTCCTCCTCCTCCTGGATTCGCTTCACCGGCTTCAGGAGCTGCTGCAGAGACTTGTTGTGTCGGGACAGCTGGAAGAGGGACAGCGATGGCAGGGTGAGCACAGGCTGGCGAGCAGCCACCGGCACACACGGGAGCGGGACATGGGGTGCCCCAGGGGAGCAGGACGGCAAGCCTGGGGGGTGGCTTCTCACAGGAGCCAAAAGCCCATTTCCCAGCCATGCCGCCCCAAGGAGGCCAGCCTGGCTGGAGAAAATGTAAATAAATATGGAGAAAAATGTGCGAATCAGTGAGAGGGAGCCCAGCGTGGCACGGGGAGCCCAGCCCGGCAGGGATCCTGCTGTCACAGCTCCGTACCTGCAGCGCCAGTATATAAATATTGTGGCCAACTTCCCGGGGAGAAACCTCAGCGTTTTCACACTCCTCCTCCTGCAGATAGGCCTTCTTAATCACATCCACCTGGAAGGCAGCAGAGGGACAGTGAGCTTCTCCCCACCTCCTTGCCTTGTTTTCCTCCTCCGGCCACGAACGGCTCTGGGAAAACCTTTAAGCAAGGATGCTGTGCAGAGACGGTCACCAAGCAGCACGGCAGAGAAGATGGTTATTGGACTGCAAACCAGCAACTGCATCAGGACCCGCAGGCAGAAGAGGCCCAGCAGTGGGCTGGAGGGGATGCTGGGGGCTCACTGGGGCAAGGCTGGGGCTGTCTCACTGTCAGCCCTTACCAGTTCCTGTGGGCGGAGGCTGATGAGGATCCGCTCGGCGTTTTCGCTGTCATGTCTGCTCTCCATGAGGGCCAAGAGAAGCTTGGAGGCATTGTCCTGGCGAGGAGAAACCCTTGCTGAGGGCAGCGGTGCCCTGACCCTGCCCAGTGCTTCAGAGTGAGCAGAACCTCCCCCGTGCCCCGGTCAGCTCTAACTCCCCCGTGCTAGAGGTGTCTGAGCCTCACACGGTGGAGATGCACCAGCCCCGTCCCACCAAGCCCACGTGTTCCCGCACTCGAGGGCCTGACACATGCGCAGCCCCCGCTACAGCGGCCACCTCACCCCGCAGCACACCCACGGCCATGGCAGCAAGCCCACGCAGTGATGCACACACACATGCCCACCATCCCAGCCCGAGGCTCTGCCCACCTTCAGCTGCAGGACCAGGTCCATCCGGTACTTGCAGAGGGGGCTGATGTCGTTGAGGATGAGGGCTGTGATGATGTCTATCCCATTGGACTCGTGGGTCACGATGCAGCTCTGGGGAAGCAATGCAATGTGTTATCCCACGGATGCTGCCAGTCATCCCAGCTCCACCTTCCAACACATCCCAGGTCCAAAATGGTGCCCTGCCTACAGTTCTGACCCTGCCCGATTCCCCCAGGAGCCCCAAATCTCCTGTCTCCCTGGAAAGGGCACTATTTGCATCACTGTATTGTTTAGCCCCCATTTGCATCACCGTATTATCTAGCCAAGCAGCAGCTCACAACCTGTGCAGCACCCCTGTGCACGCTGGCATCCTCTGCTGCCCATGTTCTGCTCCGGTTCACACCCTGAATCCCAAAGCTGGCCCTGTCTCTGCTGCTTTCCCACGCATCCCCCCGCCCCAAATCCTCCCTCAGGCATCCCCGCTCAGCGATGAATCACCCCAGACCAGCCGGGAACGCCCCAGACCTGCAGAGATACCCACAGACCTGGTTCTCGTGGCAGGGCCCTTGGCAGTACTCGGTCAGGGTCTCCAGGGTCTGGGTGATGAGAGCCACGTTGTACTCGTTGATGTAGAGGCCCAGCAGCCCCAGCCCCCCCGTGGTGCTGCCGCACATGATGTCGAGGAACTGCAGCGTCTCGCACACCAGGTTGTAGTTGGTCTTGTTGTTCTGGCACCGGAGGAAGTTCTGTCGAGCAAAGCCTGCGGTTACGGGGCTGAGCAGCATCACTCTGATGCGGGGGGTGGTCAGTCCTGATCCCCCTCCCAACACCCCCTCCAGCTGCAGTTCGATGGAGAACTGGGCTGAGGCTGTAACGTACAGACCTCCAAGAGCAGCACTCAGTCCCACGGACATGGTTGTACTGTGAACTTCCACAACACGCAGCAAAGTTATCCATAAGGGATGTTACATTTACAGATGGGGAAACTGAGGCACAGAGTGGCTGGTGCAACGGCTTTTGGGACCAAATTAAGGCAGAGCCCATCCTTCCCACACCCCAGTCCTATGGCCTCTGCCCTGGCCCCCGACCCTGGCAGCCCCTGTAACCAACCTGCAGGTCCCGGTTGTGGTTCTCACAGAGCAGTTGCAGGAATCGCAGGATGGGCTCCATGATCAGGACCGTCACCCCCATTTCATTGTTCTGCCCCTGCTCCCCAGTGTCATGGCCCTTCCGAAACCCTATGGCCATCGGGTATCGGGAGGGGGTGCCAGGCATCAGGAAGGTGTCTCCTCGTCCTAGAGGGCAATCCAACCTCGTTAGCATTGGGCTATCCAACGAGACGGACATTGGCTCTAGCAAGGGGACACAGCCCCATACCTTTGGTGCCAGGGTCGGGCTCGTCTTTGTCCTCACGTGGCTTGTTCCCGATGTCACTCATGTTCACAGACACCGTAGACTTGGTCTCCTGCTGTGCCTTCTTCATCCGGTCGTGCAAAACTTTGAAGAACTTCTCGGACTTCTTGTCACTCGTCATGAGGTTGTAAAAGGATTTCTGGGAGAAAGGAGGGACAAGTCTCCATCGTGGGGTCCAAACTGCCTGCCCCTCTGATTTGGCAGCCTCCAGCACTCAAGACCTTCTCTGAGAAAACCTGGCGAGCAGGTTTATTTCCATGCTATAACCCTGGACATCACAGTGCTCTTGGATTTACAGCGGTGGATCGTCCCCTGCTGCTGTGCTCTCCTTTACCCTAAAAGCAGGGTTAGGGCCAGAGCAAGCAGCGATTACAGCAGCTCCAGGCCTGGAGCCCTACCGGGTTTTGCATGTACAATTAATTTGTCGGCTTTCCTGTGATAAAGGATTTGAGATAACCCAGGAGTTATCACTCAAGAGATGCAGCCCTGAGTCATTTTAGCAGTACCCGGCAGAGGGCATCAGCATTACTCCAGAAACAACCTGCAACAACCTGCCCCTTTCGCAGCATCCAACCCTCCAGCTCGATGAAGCCACCAAACTGGAAAAGTCAGAACCAGACAGATTTCTGCAGTTCCTCCTCTGGCCAGCAAACACATGCAACCAAACAGCATTCTGGCCAAGCCTGCTACCCAGGTGCCAACCCAGGACAGAGGACTCCCCTGCACCCACATCTTCCAAGTGCTGGGACCATTATGCTGCACCCATCAAACCGTGGCTGCCCAATTCCCCCGGGGCTGGCGCCCATCGCGCAGCCGGGGCTCAGCACCTGGATCTCAGTGTTGCCTCCGTCCAGCAGGCGGATGGCAAGCAGGATGCTCTCTTGGAAGATCTTCTCGTTCTTGGTGTTCATGATGAGGTCAGCCACCAACTTGGTGGCCCCTTCTCGGTCCAGCCGGCACTGGACAGCAGCGATAGCAGACCAGTCCTGGTCTTGGCCTGCAGAAGACACAGACGGACGTGATGCTGTGGTAGTGCAGGAGATTGAGCACAGCTAAATCGCTGCCAGAGGCATCTCAGTCCCATCCCTTCGTCTCCCCAAATCCTTCACTCCCACGGAGGTGAGGGAACGGTGACCAGCTACAGACCTGATTCCATCATGGCTTGGGAGCCAAGAATTCAAGGTGCGTGTGAGCAGTGGAGAGATACAGGGAAGGCGCAGGAGAGGGGCACTCACCTCCCCCACCAGCATCCACAATTTCCCCTTTGGAGCTGGACTTCTTGTTCTGCAGGTAATTGTTCAGGAGCATTTTCCGCAGCAGGTTGCCCTGCCAAGACAAATTAACGTCATGAGTCTCCCAACGCCAAGGCCAGCGCTAGAGCCGAACAAAGCTGAGCACCCGTGGGCTGCAGCGGGGAGGGCACTGCCAGCCTGGGTGGCAGGGGCTGCACCATGAGGAGCAGGGCTGGGAGGTGCCATGGGACCTCGGTGCTCGTGCTCACCCTCTCGCCGTATCTGTTCCTCTTCACCAGCATCTGCTGCAGCGTCCTCAGCACCTTGATGCACAGCTTCTCCTCCGTCTCCATGAGGTCCTTGGTGTGCTGCACTAGCCTGGCACAGCAAAGCCACTGTCACACAGCTGAGAGGGACAAGGGAGTCCCCAAGGGAACAGCCCCACCGTCCTGTCACTCTGCAGGTGCACACCAAAATGCACAACCCACAAAGGCTGAAGGTCACCAGCCCTTCCCAGCACTCCCAACAACCTCTGGGCAATTGCAAAGCATCCTCACTTGGACAGGAAACCTCCGCTCTCACATCGCTGAAACGCCTCTGTCCCCTCCATGAAGAGCAGCTCTGGCCGGTGGAGGACATCCACCAGGACAGACAGCTCAGCTTCAACCAGCGGTTTCAAGCGATCCTCCAGGGCATTGATGATGTCCTACAAGTCACAGCACACACCTTTAGGGCCAAAGCACGCCTAGGAGACATCAGCATGGGAGAGGGACCCCTGCAACACCAGCACCTTCTTGCTGTCATGCACTGATCCACGCCACCGCTGCTTCCCTGTCCCATACCTGCAGCTTCTCTATGATGTTCTTGTAGTCCCACTGGTTGGGGGTGGTGGAGACTCGGGGGAAGGTCCGCGTGGCCGTCTTGTAGTTGGATGTGTTCCTCTGGATGGTGCTGGTGGAGCTGCTGTTGAGCAGGGAGCTGACATGGGCGTCCAGGTCCATGGGCAGCGCGATGGAGCGGCTCTTGGCTGCAGGACATGGAGCCAGAGTTGGGGACAGTCAAGACCCAGCCCACCCCATCAGCTGGGTCCTACCGCACTGGTTTGGGCCAGGCACCCCTTCACCAGCTCTTCATGTGCAGCAGAGAAGATTTGGGTTAAATACAAGAGCAAACTCCTCCAGACTAGTGAGGGGTGGAGTATTTCCATCCATCCCTCCCTACTGCAGCACAACATTGTCCACAGCCCCCTCAGCCCAACGTAGGATGCAAAGAGGCACCACCTCCAGTTTTTGGTTGGGAAAGCCCAGCGTGGAGAAGTTGTAAGCACCCTGCCTCAAATTACAAAGGGAAATCCCCACCCAGTGTCTAACCACTGAGCAAGCAATCCTTTCCACACGGTGACTCAGTGCTAACAACCCTTGACCTGAGTCAGGCAGCCACAAGCAGGCTGAGGACAAAGTCCTGGCGAGGGAAAACCACTACAAACGCTGGCTTTGTTTCCAGGCCCTTCACCACCACGGACTCATCGGGGATCTCCCAACCAAGCCCAGGTTTCCGTTATTCCCATGCCACCCTGGTCATGCCTGGAGATGTAGCTCAAAAAAAATAAAATAAAAAAAAGCACATCCCGGAGCCAAATCTCCCCGTTCCCGGCCGGCAGCCTCTCACTGGGGCACCCTACCAGGGCCCGCGGTAGCGACGACGGCTCTTGCTTGCTGTTGGAGCGGAAGCAGCCAAAGGTGGCTGCATCCTCCTGGACAGCGGGGAACAGAGCATCCCTCTGTCGCGGCTCCTTACCGACCATGGCCAGCGTGCGGATGCAGGCTTCCACCGAGCTCTTGTGCTGCTGCTGCAGCCAGGGGCACTCCAGCAGCCTCATGGTGGACTGGAGAAGCTGCACCACAATGGTCTGGTGGGTCTGAAGGAGAGAGCAGGCAGGTACGTATCAGTGCAAGGTGTGTCCGGACCTTGTCTCAGGCGGCTCGATGAGCTGCTTTCCTCCCCCAGCCACGGCCTGTCCGTGCAGCGCCTTATTACCTGCAGCGAGGTGCTGTTCTCTGAGAAGGGGGAGCTGAAGAACGCGTTGATGGTGTCCAGCACCACCGTCAGCACGTACTTCTCCAGCGTAGGGTCTGGCAGGCGTTTCTCTCGCTTCTTGCACATCTGTGAGGAGAAGGGAGGATGCTGAAGGCATCAGGGCGAGGTGAGCACGCATCCTGGCCAGATGCTGCCGGCACCTTGCTAAGCTGAAGGATGTGGCTGGTGACAGTTCCTGGGTCTACACCAGAGAGCCCTGACAGCTCCCCAGCCCCTAGTGTGGCAGCTACACAAGTCCCCATGGTGGCCATGCCCTCTGTCTGGCTGCCCAGGCTCTGAGGGAGCCTCAGTGACACCAACCTGTCNTCCACGTAGCAGTGGTTGACAAAGTTCACGTAGGCCATTTTCACCTGCCGGGGAGGGAAGGAGTGGGGGGTAGAGGCATCGTCAGGAGAAGGCAGTCAGTGCAAAGCCACTGGCAGCCTCCTCACTGGGTACCCCGTACCTCCGTGATGCAATCCTCATGTGTCACCACCCGCACCACATCCTCCAAGGGCAGCAGGGACGTGCACTTGATCTCTGTGTAGACATTCTTGCCCTCGGCGCAGGCAGCCAGCAGGTCCACCAGTGAGATGTGGTACATCAGCGGGCTGTTCTCCTCCACCCCATCCCTGGCCGCTGTCATCATCTCCAGAAGGGTGGCCAGGGAAGCCTTGTCGTTGTAGAAAACCACCACATCATCCCCGGCGTTGGTGAGCTGCAGGGAAGGGTCAGTGGTCACCACCCCAGAGAAGGAGGGTCAGAAACTTTGCAAGGCAGAAAACGGTGTCCTCTGCAGTGGGGTGATGAGAGGCACCAGGCAGTGAAGGGTAAAAGGGCTGTGCATTTAGAGGGAAAACCAGGCATTTGCAGTGCAATTGAAAAAAATCACAGCTTGTGGGACTCCAAAATTGTTACTGGCTCTTGGACCATGCATTAAGCTCCTGGAGATGCTTCCTGCTCCAGGGAGAAGCCAGCATGGACAGGAAGGCTCTTCCTCAAGGGAGAAGCCAACCACGCACCTCCCAGGAGCCATGCCCGCTACACCCCACGTTCATGTCCCACAGGCTGGGGGCAGAGGTGCTCACCTCGGTCATGATCATGTCCTGGCACTTCTTGACGTACTTGCCCTCGGCCTTGATGATGGTGTGCAGGAAGTCGAGGTACTGCACGTGGCGGCCATGGGTGGCCACGCAGTGGATGAAGTGCTGCGGCACCGTCTCGTTGATCTCCGAGCAGAGCTGGTAGTTGTTGAGGAAGATGTGCTGCATCGTCTCAGCCTCCAGGAGCTGCGGGACCAGGGGCGCAGAGTGAGGCTGGGAGGCTGCACGGAACAGCCTCCCCTCCTGCTCTGAGCCTTCCTCTCCTGGGGTCTCCTCCTGGCTGTTGCATCTCTTGCTCTCAGCCTCAGGAGTGGTACTGAAGTCTCCCCCTGTGCTGCTGCCTGCGACCACCCTTCGGTCCCCTCTCCTTACCCCGGGGGTCAGGAACAGGTTGAGGTGTTTGTGCAGTAGGGCCTGGTTTTCCTGATTGCCGGCACAAAACTTCTGCAGGAACTGGTGGGTGAATTTCAGGATCTCCATCATCTTGGCATCACCCTGAGGAAGGGGACAGAAGAGAAATGCCCGGAGTTGGCGAGGGATGG
The DNA here is from genome assembly GCA_013398815.1 of Ibidorhyncha struthersii. Lineage (NCBI taxonomy): Eukaryota > Metazoa > Chordata > Aves > Charadriiformes > Charadriidae > Ibidorhyncha > Ibidorhyncha struthersii. The sequence goes on along the minus strand of VZSZ01002916.1, from coordinate 151,074 downwards.
AGAGCAGGAGCAGGCTGCTGCCCCTCCTGCTCTGCCCATGCATGGGGTCCCCCCACATCCCTCACCCCTTGCCCTAGGCGCTTCAGGACCGGCCAGCTTCTGCCCACCCACCTTCTCATAAGGGATCTGCAGCAGATCCAGCATCACTTTGTGGGCATCCATGTTCTTCAGAAGGCGCTGCTGCTTCTTGCGCACTTGCTCTCCAACCCCACACATCTTATTCAGCCGCTCCAGGATCTGGGGAGAGAAGGACCATGGCAGAGGGGAACGGAGCCTGGGAGCCCATCAGGATGGCCACCAGCACTGGGGGCTTGCTTGCAGTCCAGATGTGCCTCCACAAACCCAGGTGCTCCCCGCATGTCTCGCAAATCTTGGCACCTCCCTCAGAAATCCTCTGTGCAGTGCCACGCAGAAAGCCCATGCACCGTCACCAACCCTCTCCCCTCCAGTCCCCCCAGTGCAAGGCTCACTCGCGAGCCCTGGGGACGTAACAGGGCTCCTCCTGGCACTGAGCTGGCAGGAACAAGCCCTGGCTTGGACTTGTTGCTTCTGAACCCCAGCAGAGCTTGGAAATCCCCGCCATGATTTCACCCTTTCCCTTCTTGCTGGTGCCCCCGTGCCAGCCCGACATCGCTGGCCGTGCCACCAGGAACAGCCCTGGGGACAGGATTCGGTCTCACTTACCCCCTTGACTATCTGATAGTTCTCGCTGCTCTTCTCTCCCGGAGCAATGACCTCTTCGTCGGCAGCATGCTGCAAGTGGACAGAAACAGCACCAGGGTCTCACTGCACCTCTCCAAAGCCTGCGGTGTATCTACAACCCACAGGATCCTCTTCCAGGGCGAGGGGTGCACGGCCCATCGAGAGGCGTTGGATTGAAGCAAGCTGCACCTCTGCCTCCCACTCCTCTCCCGCTCCAGTTCCCAGGGTCTTGCTCAGGGCTCTCACCTCTTTCTTCTCCTTCTTGTTCCCCTCCACCGTGCTGTCCCCTTTGCTGCTGCCCTTCTTGTCCACCCAGAGCTCCGATTTCTCCACCATAGTGCGGAGTTTGTCCAGCTCTGACTTGATCACCTTGTAATTCTCGACATCCTGCGCTGAGATCAGGAGCTGAACCTGCAGCGACATTCCCAGGGGTTTCCAGTTTGGGACACAAAACCCATTCCCCTCCTCTTCCAGATTTCCCTCCCAAGGAAAGAGGCCGGGACTCATCCCATGTCCTGCACCCGCAGCCAAGTGTGGGCTTAGAGGTGCTCCAGAGCAGCGCCCCACCAGGGTTACCTGTTTGAAGGTGTGCAAGACCTCCTGCCTCTGGCTGAAGTGCTTGAAGAGGAGCTGCAGGGAGCCGGAGATGAGCGGTGGGTAGTCGTGCATCGTCAGGTGGATCAGCACCCGCAGAAACATCCTCCCTCCCTCGTCATCCACCTCTAACATGCTGCTTGTCTTCCTGAAGCCGGGACGAAAGCGCTTGGTGTTAGCAGCCACCTGGGAGCTTGCAGGCACTCAGTCACCCCTCGGGGCTGACGGGGACAGCTGCATTAGCCTTTAGAGCCTCATCTTCCTCATCACCTGCAGCTTTCAGCCTCGGCAGCATGGACAGGAGAGGAAGAGCCCTACGGCCAGGCTAACTACGCACCGGAGGGGGCAGGGACTCACCCCACACCGAACATGGCTTCTGCATGCTCGCCGATCCGGTCCAGGTTCATGGCTGCAGCTGGAGGGAGAGGAAAGGGAGGTGAAAGGGACAGCCAACGTCAGCCCTGTGCATCGGCAGAAACCCGCAGGAACCAACCCATCTCCCTGGCCGCTGCTCTGAGCGTCCACGACGGACGTAGGACACCTCACCCCACCTGCACAGACTCCAACCCCTCCATGCTCCCTGCCAGCAGCAGCGGTGGGGGGAGAGCTGCTGGAGCTGTCACCTCCGCCACCTGCGTGTCCTCAGCCCATGGGGTTTGCTGAGTTGAAGGTGTACCAGAAGCAAAAGTAGAAAAGTTACTTGTGGAGTCAAAGGCTGGAGCCGTCCCATCAGCCGCACTGTCCTGCATGGGGTAGACTTCCACAAACTCCTTCTTGAAGACAGAAAGCAGGTAGGAAATCCTGTAGTCCAGCCGCACGTTCAGGATGAACTGGCAGCGGCAGCAACAAGAAGGAAGTAAAAGTGAGTGCCTTCTTCACACCAGCTGTCTCTCTGCATTAGAAAACCGTGTCTTCCCCACACCACCCCATCCCACAGGTCCCACCCACAGCTCCACAATGCTTCTCACTGGCTCCAACCTGCAAGATCTCCAGGATCTTCAGCTTGGTCTCCATCACCACAATGTTCTCGTTCTCAATGCTCCTCCCTCTGTCCACTTGCTCTGGGGCAGACCCAGCACTGAGGCTCGGGGCGCTGAAGATGGACTGTTTCCTGCTCAGCACCATGGTGGACATCATCTGCCCGACGCCCTGGATTGACCTCCGCACGTTCTTCCCTACAGAAGCAGTCATATGGGGCAGAATTAATGCAGACAGAAAGGGAGGTGGAAGTGGACCAATGGAAGGACCCACTTAGACTGGAAAATGCTGTAGACATTAATCAGAGAAGGAGCAGGAGGGACTTGCCATTTCTCTGGCATGGCCATGGGCTGAACACCTCCTGTCTCCCAGTGCAGACCCAGCCAAAGCTTCCATGTCAGCAAACCAGTGGCTTGTTTTCTTGCAGCCAAAACGGGAAAGCACTGGGCAGACCATGGAAAACACCTTCCTGCAGGACCATCCCTAGTTATGGAGCCGGGACTCACCCGTCACCTCGTCATTGTAGACTGCCTGCATCATCAGCTGGGGGTTTTGGACGCAGTCAATGATGCCCAGCAGCGTCCGTGTCAGGCGTAGCAGCTCGCTGAAGCTGTAGAAGCCGAAGTAGATGAGGTTGTGGGCAAGGCTGACAACCTAGGGAAGGAGAAGGCAACTCCAGACCTCGTCACGCAGAGGGCTGAGCAGGAGGAACAAACATGGGGGAGAGGGATGCCAGCAGAGGCAGAGGCATCGTTGCAGAGGCAGTTGCAGCCAAACTGTGTTGCTTCCTGCAACTTGCCAGTGACACTGGCAGGACTCGCACCTCGAAGGTGAGCTTGTTCTTCTCCTCGTTGGCGAAGGGCACCGCCTCGCTCACCACATTGTTGAGGTAGTCCTCCACAAACTCCATGGTGCTGGCAAACTTGTTCTTCTTGTCATCACGCGAGACGTTGAGGTTGGAGTCGTAGCTGCGAGGGGAGATGGGGGGGGGGTGAGCTGGATGGCAGCGAGTCTCCTCGCACCCAGCCTGGATGGAGCACTGTCCAGGCAGCTGCTGAGCCATCGTGGCCAGAACTGATGCTCATGACTGTAATGGAGCTCACTTCCTTCTGAAGGCTGAGACCTACCAAAGTCACTCCACAAATGCCCCTTTCCCAGTCCCTGCTAAAGCCAAGCCAGTTCCTACACTGGATGGCATCTGCCATCCCACCTCCTGCCCTGTCCCTTAAAGCCACTGCAAGTCCCAACATGTCTCACTCTTTGATTGTGATGGCTGTGGGGATCTCGGTCCAGAGCCGTGCAAACTTCACGGGCATCACCAGCTCCTGGGGGTCCCTGTCCACGTGCACATGCAACATGAGGTGGCAGAAGGACGCCCGAAGATCGAAGGGCAGCATCTCATCTGCCATGCAGAGGAAGATCAGGTCCACACCCAGCTGCTGGGAGATCTCCTTGATGGCCAGGTACTGGCGATCCAGGCACATGCGGGCAAAGAGCTTCAGCTGGTACCTGCCCAGGGATGAGGGGGAGAGGGAGTGAGGGCGTGCAACCCTTACACCCTCACCTGGAGAGAAGATGGCACAGGATCGTCACCTGTAGTAGCTGAGGACATTCTCATCATGGGCATTGCCAGCCCGGGCCTCCTGCGCCAGCTGCCGGATGCTTTTCTCATGGTGGTCATTGTTCTTGTCTGTCCAGGTGAGCCAGACCTCCTCCTCCGAGTACTCGATGCTCAGGTACTCGTGGGTCTGGGACATCTCCTTCACCGGCCTCAGCCTAGGATAGAAAAGGGGTAAAACTGGAGATGCTGCTGTGGACAGGGAGCGGCTGCACCTCGAGGGGTGATGAGGGTTTTACCAGGGCACTGCGGGAGCTGGTGGAAGGCAGGGCCAAACACCAAATCCCAAATGTGGATCCCAATCTCTGGTCTTGGCTACTCACTCCGTTTTGATGAGGATGTCGCTGTTCTTTGGGTCCAGCACGCACTTGCAGATCAGCTCCTGGGTGACGGGGATGGCAATGTGGTTGGACACGCACAGGTCCGAGAGGTAGTCCAAAAACCTACAGAGCAGAGACAGCTCGCTGTGAAAGGGGGGTCCACGGCGGGTCTCTCCACCTCTGGTCCAGGCACATCCCACCCATCACGCAGCACAAAGCCCTTTGCGACGGGGTCTTTCCGGACACGCACCGTGGCTCGCGGTTCTTGCGCACCAAGCTGACGAAGGTCTCCACCTCCGTCTTCGTGATGTGCTTCTCCAGCAGCTTGCGGTTGTTGTGCAGCAGGGCCGTGATGGTGTCCTCAGCGAGGATGTCGTAGCCGATTTGGGACTGCATCATGCCGAACTGCTTGGCGATGTGCTCCTGGAGCGGGCAGAGAGGAGGTGAGCACATTTGGCAATGCGCCCCCCGTCCCACCGAGACCTCAGCAGCCCCCAGGACTTTGCAACATGTGGCGGGATGGGGGCTCTCCCTGCCACCCCCATGCACCTGGTTCTTGCGATAGTCCTCCTGGGAGTGCCGGAGCACACGGTAGCACAGCCGAAACATGTACTGGTAGGGAGCGTTTTTCTGGTCTGACAGCTCTTCCAGCCGCACCAGGGGCCCTTCCCCACCTTTGTCCTTGAAGGGGGCTTTCAGGATCCCAAAGATCTGCCCAAAAGCAGAGACGATGAGTGCTGCGTCCCTCTCCACACCATCACCCCCATGGACACCAGCCGTGCTCACCAGGTGGGCCTGATGCACCACTGGGGCATGAGCTGGAGACCAGCAACACCTCCTCCATGGGGTTTTCCAGATGCGTGGCCTCCAGCGTGGCCCTGGGCAGCACAGGACATCTGTGCAGGACCGCAGCCTTGCTGGGATGCAGTTCCCCAGGGCCACTCACCTGCTTCAGGATGTTCTGCTCCCGCATCAGCTTCTGCCGCTCCCGGTTGGGTTTGGTCACCACGATGTCCAGCACGTTCTGGCCATTGTTGGGGACATCGCTGACGAAAAACACCAAGTCCTCCAGCAGCTGGATGACAAACCTGCAAAGGGGCACGGTGCAAGCGGGGTGGTGGGACTCTCCAGCCGGCGGGGGGATGCTACTTGTCCACCCCACAGAGTCCACCCAGACTTGGGTCCCTGCAATGATGCCGGCGCATTTTGGAGGACCGAAGAGCCCATGCTCAGGGCTGCCAGGGGAGCTGCTGATGATCCTCCCCTCCTTACTAGACATTAATGGTTGCCCTGAAGCAAGAGGCTTTACAGCCCCTATGGTTCCTAAGGAACCCATACGTGCCAGGGTAAACGCCAGGGCCTTTTGCTTGTGATTCGTGCCAGGGCTTTCGCATTTAACGCCTCTGCCCCCTTAGTCACCCTTGCGGGACCCGCGTGGGGCGGGCTGGCAGGGCGGAAGCGGCTCGCTCTGTCCCACGGGGGATCTGTGTTTGCTCAGGAAGCACCAAGAACCCACCCACCTAAAAATAATACCGTGACTAACCCAGCTGCCCCTATCGCGGGGCCATCTCTCAGCCCCTCGGATATTTTTCTAGCAGCAAAGGAGGGGCCGGAGCGGGGCTGCGGCGTTATCTGGTTTCCTCGCCAGGCTCCTGGGAGAAGCAGGCGTGGATTTGGGTTGTGGGCAGGAAAGCAAGACAGCGCTGGCACCAAGACCCAGGCAGGGGCCCCATCCCGCAGCGATGCTGGAGAGCCCTTGGAAGAGCCCGGCATGGCCTCATCTCCCGGGGGAAATGACTTTTTACCTCCGGTCATTCTGGCTGAGAAAACCTTCGTTCATCTTCTCCACCACGTTGGCCAACATCGAGCTGGCGTCATTCGCGAAGTCCAGGTCCCGGATCTCAGATACGGGCACGGAAACGATGGCGAAAGCTTCTTTGTCTTCTTTGGTGGGGCACGTGCCCAGCTGGGAAGCAACGGAGAAGCAGCATCACACAGACAGGGCAATGTCAGGCATGTCCCCACCCCCCACCACAGGGGACGTCAATGACCCAGTTTGTCCCCATCAGATGGGCTGGGGTGGGCTCTAGGTTACTGGGGTGGGCTCTAGGCTGGTGTCCAGCCACCCCCTTGGATCATCGGGGTATTTCAGTCCCTGGGTGAAGCCTGGGTGCTGGGTGGGAAGGAGCATGCAAAGAGCTATTGGGGCGCAGGGCATAAATCCAGGCACGGGAGGAGGGAGCGGGGCCGTACCATGAGGCGTATGGGCCTCTCCTCATCGATGTCAATGGGCACGTTGGTGCTCTGGATCCAGGTGTTGGTGCAGAGGTGGCGCAGCCTCACATAGGAGTTCCTGCAAACGGTACATTGTCCTGGTGAGCGATCCCCACGCCGACATGCCAACACCCACCACCTCTCCCAGCACCCAGCAAAGCCCCCGGCAACAACAGCCTTGCCAAAATTTCACACCACGCAATTAAGCCTCCCTTCTTTCTTTCAATCCCACCGTGGCAGCGCATGCTCACGTACCGCGGGACGAAGGAGTCTGTCTTCTGCAGCGTGGTAGGGTCCAGCTCGAAGAGGGAGGCGATGTCATTGCCGTGGGGCACGGCCACCAGCCGGTATTTGATCTTCTCCCCCGTGTTCCTGCGGCTGGCGCGGCTGCTGCCCCCCTGCACCGGGGAAAGCAGCTTTGGGCCCGGCGCGGGGCGCCCGCCCCGCCGAGCCCAGCCCCCCTGCGCACACGGTGTCGGAGAAGACACGCAGCGGCTACGCTCAGAGCAGAAGCTTTTGCTCGGATGCCGGGCTGAGCCTCGCAGCGCGGAGACGCAGGAGGGGCTGCAAGAGCACAAGCGCGGCGTGATGCACCTGAGCTACGAGGCCACCCCTTCTCCAAATCTCACCGACAGCAAAGAGGAAAAACCCCCTCAAAGTCCAAATCTCACTTCTACCAGCACTTCCCCGTGGTCTGGGGATCCGACATGCACCGGGACCCCTCCAACAGATTTCGGCAGGGTCCTCTCGCAAGCAGGACATAGGGATGCTGCTCTAGAGTGCGGGGCGCGGGGATGCTCTGCTGGGCAGCGGGACAGCCTCCGGCCGCAGCCTCGGCACCAAGCGGGACCCGGCGGCACGGCACGGGCACTGTCCCCACGGCAGGCTCTGTTTCGGGGCATTTCCCTGCTTTCAGGCAGAGTCTAAGAGACGGCGTGATTTCAGGCAGCGGCAGCAGCATTTCTGCTAGCGAGGCTGCACACAGCTCACCGTGGGCGCTGCTTTGGGCTCAGCCACGTCTCCTTTATAACTTGGGTTTTCCTGAAAAGTTAAAGAGGGAGATGAAAGACAGCTATCAGTCCTCCCCCTCGGTCCCTCCAAAAACCCTGAGCGTGGGGTGTTCTCTCTATTCCTGCCTTCCTCGATCATGTCGCAGAGAGAGGAAACCTGCCCAGCTGGGGCTGGAGGACGCGACCCGTATGCAGAGCACAGCGTTCGGTCCCTGAGGAGCGGGATGGGGTGAGCCCTGGGGAGCAGAGCCGGGGCTCCGCGCTGCAGCAAGACGAGCTCTTGCTGTCAGTCCCTCGAGGCCCCAGGCTGAGGTCTCAGTGAGCAACACAAGCTGGGCAGCACCCACCCAGGATGGGGATCTCTCTGCGATCTTCTTTCCTCTGCAGAAAACGTCACCTGAGTGTCTTTTTGGCTTAAAGCAGCCATTTCAGAGCCCCAGTATTTGCTGTTTTCCATCCTGCAGTGGTGGAAGGGGCGCTGGGGCTGCCTTTGGTGGTCTTCTCCAGCTAAGCAGCACCGAGACCCCCCGGTACGTCCCTGCTCCCCTGGCAGCAGGGTGTAACACCGTCTTTCCCTTGGTAGTGGCAGCTAATTAGTGTCATACAAACCACATTATCTAAGTGCGGAAAACTCTCTGTGCCCCTATCAGGAGGCCTTGAGCTAGCCTTAAATAGGAGCAAAAAAATTTGGCAGATGGTGTTTCCAGGACCAGATTTTGCCCACACCCTCCCCAGGCAAGAACAGCCCTGGATGCTGCTGTGGACCAGAGGATGAGGATGGGCAAAACCTGATGGGGAGGAGTTAAACACAGCAGGATGAACTGTCTCCTGCTTCCACCTTACCAGGAGGTTATGCCAGCACAGTCGCTTGGCCCAGAGTGAAGAAATAGAGGAAAAACCCGACCACCCCCTCCTGCCCCTCCAGCCACAAGAGGAGGGAGCTGGGAACAGCAATTTTGGCAAGCAAACCCCTGCACCGTGGGGTGGGGGATTTTAGGGGGGAAAGCCTAGCCCTGCAAACAGGGAACAGGGAAATGACGGTGATGCTCACAGCCCCGGTGCCAACGCCTCCTGTGAGCAAGGAGGAGCCGCAGAGGCCCAGGGTGGGACAGCCCCCAGCGCGAACTGGAGCGTGGCCAGAGGCAATCCTGGGCATCGCCGCTCTGTCTACGGGAGGTGGGCACTGCCTTTGCGCGGGATGGTACCAGCCTCTCGAGGGCAGGGAGGGTTTCTGCGTCCCTCTGCTTGCCTCCTTACCTCTGCTGCCAGGTAGTTGCCCGTGGCAAGGTGCTTGAAGCGGTACAAGCCGTTCCAGTGGCCGGCTCCCCCTCGGCATGGGTCATGGTGGACCACCTGGGAGAAGCAGAGGAGAGGTCAGCCAGCGGTGCGTGGGGCTGGGAATGGAATGGGAACTGGGATGCTGTTCCTGCCCCATCCTGGGCAAACACACCAGTGATAAGAGCCCCATCCTATCTCAAAGGTGGCCATGAGCAAATACGCTCGGGGTGCGGAGCTCGGACAGACACCAGCACCCACCCGTGAGCAGCTGCGGTTCCCAGCTCTCTCACGGAGCTCGAGCCTTGTGCTGGCTTTCACCAGGGCAGTCAGGCTACCAGAGGTGGAAACGTATAGAAATAACCACTGCTTCTACCAAATCCCCCTCCCAGTGAAAGCGCAGCAGCCCACAGAGGTACCCCGAAAGCCCACGGACACACGCTCCATCCCCTCCCCGCTCACCTCCACCTCCCACAGGGCGTTGGAGCTGGTGGCCGAGGTTGCCGACTGCCTCAGGGTGGTGCGGAGGAAGACGTGCAGCTTGCCTTTGTACTCGTCGCAGGTGAGAAACTTCTCCTGCTCGGCATGGAAGAGCCTCACCACGTCCCCCTGGCCCAGGACATGATGGTGAGACCCAGGGACACGGCTCTCCTACAAGCCACGTATCTCCTCCTGTGACCCCCCAGCCCTGCAAGGGCATGAGATCCCCTGTACGTGGTCCAGAGCGGAGCACAGCTCCCAGCCGTGGCACGGCGGGACCGCAGGAGCCCGGGCATCGCAGGGCACCATCAACTCTTCCAGTCCTACCTACCTCAGCCGTGCTAAAGCCTGCCTCTAGCAGCACAAATGCTCCTCTGAACCCAGGGAAGGGCACCTTGCGTGGGCACGGGGCACCCTGCGCTCCGCAATGCCATCACTCCGTTTACGAATGCAAGTCACTTCTCTCTGCTTCCCCTCCCCGGGCTGTAAAATGGGGGCAAACCCACCACTTTACACCCCTGGAGCGAGCAGAGGCTCCGCTCACCAATGTGTTTAAGGCATTAATGCCCCGGGGAGGAGGATGCAGTGGATGTGGGAAGCCGGGGATAAGTGTGGCGCCTGGGGACGAGGGTCTGTAAGATCGTAACAATCAATATCCATCCAGCTGCTTCCTGGAGGACCTCAGCCCCGAACAATAGCTCCGCAGGGAAAGTTCCTTTCCCAGGCAACAGCCAGCCCTGCTGCATGGCTAAACAGCCGAAAATTGGCCTCGCAGCTAGAAGCCGCTGCTGGCGCTAATGTGTGCCTCGTATTGTCCTCAAAAGCCAAATCAATACAATAAGGCGGAGGGTAATTTCATGCCCCCCGGGGTACCTGCTGCCAAGAGACCCTAAAATATCCAACTCTAGCTTGCTGTTAAATTCTCCAAGTGATGAATTCTCCTAGAAATTAAGGTATTCAAGGCAGGATCTCTTTCCTCTGCCCTTGTCACGCAGCCAAACGGCCGTTCACATGTCCTGGCCCCACAGGGGACCAGCGCCAGGTCCCCAGAGCCCACCATGTCCCGGGCGGCCGGTGGCGGCTGAACCTCCTTCCTTACCCCTTTCAGCACTTCCTCCATGTGGTCGCAGAACTGCATGAAGAGGTTGATTTTCCAGCTGGTGTTACAATTGACCGAGTTCACCTGAGGAGCAAGAAAGCACGGTCACGACCCCTGGGACAAGGGAAAAAAGGAAGAAAAAGGGGAAAAAACAAAAAACCAGGCAAGCCCCAAAAGTCAGACCCCGCACAGGCAGCCCAGCCTCCCCGTACCTCCTTGCAGCCAGCGTTGTCAGCAAGCTCGTAGTTGCTGGCGTGCAGCGGCTGCCCGGCGTTGACTGGGTTCAGGATGACTTTGTCTCCCACGACTACCTGGGGAGCGGAACGGGAAAGGGGAGAGGGAGGATGAGGCCGGGCACCCGGCGGGGGGGCGAGCGCTGGCAGGCGGCACGCACGGTGCTTTCTGCACATCTTCCTTTGGTGCTGCGCTCACGTTATCTCCGTTGCTCCTCAGCTTCCAGAAGGGCTGGATGAAGAGCCAGGATCCTTCGTTGCCAGTGGCGTCCAGCGTCACCCGCATGGCGTTTTTCTCGAGCAGGGCCGGCAGCCGCTTGTTCACCGTCAGATACTTGTTGCTCTTCATGTGGAGGAGCTGGAAAGGCGAACGCCCGCGTGAGCTGCGGTGGTACAGCCCCACGAGGTCCCCAGGGCTGGTCATACCCAGGAGTGATGCCCCCAGCCCCTCCCCGACTCGCACACGCTGGATCTGTGCATCTCCCCGAAAACCCATCGGCCGAGCACAGAGGAGGGGAGAGCGAGCGCCCGTACCTGTATGACGCTGCCGTATTTCACCACGTCCCCATGCACTTTCTTGTTCTCCGTTTCGTTCTGCTTCTGCTCCATCTGGGCCGCATGCTGAACACCAAAAGGAAAAGAGCTGAGCGTAGCAGCACCCTCCTCACTCCCTGGGAGTGAACCCCAGAGGGGCCACCTGCACCCTCAGCTATGGGGAGGATGGGACAGACTGGGATGCAGCATCAGCATCCCTCCGTCCCCAAGACAACATGGGCCACAGCTATAATATGGTCCTTAGTGTCTGACAGCTCAGCCTGGGACCCCGGTGTGGCCCTGAGCTTTAAGCCAAGGACTTTGCCCCCTTTGGACAGGGGCAAAATGGCACTGAAATACCCCAAAAGCCCCTGCAGGTCATGCAGGGCAGCAGCAAAAGGGGACTCGGTGCACGGGCCAGGGGCTGGGGTGATGCACCCATCTCAGCTCCGCTGCCGCAAGGCCATGGGGACCGTGGGCTCCTGACAACACCGAGACCTAAACCCAAAAGGCGCCATGCTGGCAGCGCCATTCCTGGAGGCGGCTGCGGGTCCAGACCTGCTGCTGCAGATGGAGTGAATTGCTCATCACTGCTTGCAGCCCCTCTCTCCAAAACCACAGACATTTTCCGCGCGGTGGCTCCAACAGTCGGAGGAGCGATGTTGACATACGTGGAGCAAGGCAAGAACTTGCTTCCACAGTGCATCTGTTTGGGAATGGCGAGGGTGTGCCAACAGCCCCGGCACCAGCCCGGGCAGCACCAGCCCGGTGTTCCCCCACAGCGGGGATGGGAAACAGCGGCGAGGGATGGAGCTGGGAGAGCATCCACCCTTTCCCATCCTGCTTTCGCCCCCTTTTCACTCGAGGGCAGAGGAATTGGGAAACACAGCTGGAATCGCAGCTCCGCACTGGGAGGACGAGGCAGCCGGGCCGTGAGCGCACAAGCAGGCGATGCCGGGGCTTTGAACACACCTGGCACACGTTGTGGCGGTACAAACCCTTTGCTCTTTTGAATGTTGCCACCACTTTAGTTACCTCTCCGTCGCCACGCAGCTCTGGGTGCCACCCAGGGACGTGAGCCCCAGGTGCCGCCATCAGGAAAACAAACCTGCTGCCAAGAAATCCCGCACTGATGCCGACCTGGGAGTTTAACAACCACCCCATGGAGCAACAAAGCTCCCGCAATAGATCTGGCACCACGGTGTGTCCTAAATCTGCGTCCAGATCTGAGCTCCTCCCTTGCCGAAAGCCTGCGGGGCCGGGAGCGGGAACCATCTGCCCCAAGCACACAAGCCCACGGGGGCTGACGTTCCCAGCCTGTCCCTTGGATGGGACAGGGTCTGTCCCCAGGCCGCGGTGGGATGGGGCGTCAGGGACACGCACGCGGGAATGGGCAGCCCGGGAGGGGGCAGGGAGGATGGGGAAGCATCAGCAGAGCGGGAGGAAAGCCTCCACAGCACATCTGCACTGCATCTGGCTGCACCTACAATTAGTCAGCCCAGAAAACACAGAGCCTTAACCCCGCTAAACACAACAGGGCAAGAGCACGAGCTCGGAAAGGCAACCGTGGGCATCGCGGAGGGCTGGGCAGGGTCTCCGCTGGAGACCCGGGCTGCTTCTGCTTCAGGAAACTACCTCCGTGAGTTGGAAGATGTTTTCAGCCTGCGGGAGACACTAATAAATCGCAATCTGGAGTCCAGCGTCCTGCCGGGACGTCCAAGGGGTTTGCAGCAGCACAGGCAGTGCTTTGCAGGGAGCTCCCTCCCTGCCCGGGCTCCCCCGGCGCTCGGCTCCGGACGCACGGGAGCGTTTGCCAAAAGGGCAACACCGGGAGCAGCGGAAAAGAGCAAGGAAATGACAGAATCTCTTTAAGACAAATCTTAACGAAGGTGCAATCAATCAGGCTCAGAAATGAGCCTCTCCGTCCAGTCGTGGCCAGTACAGCTGTCGACATTACAAGTTACAGTCTAACCGAAGCAGGAAAATAGTGTTTCCATACGCCAGTGACCACGTACGGCTGGATGTGGCGGGAGGCGCTGACCCTGTCCCGGCATCTCCGATCCGAGCCGGGACGCCCTGTCCGGACACTGCACCGGCCCTCGCTCCCCAAAGGCAGAACTGGGGGACCTGTGGGGCTGGGCTTGAAGCCTGACGAGATGATTTAATGAATCCCTCCTGAGCTTCGGTTTTATGAATCATCCTCGGGGCCTCGCCAGCTGTCTGAGGCGATTATGCAATGTTTAACATGGGCCTTTTCCAAACCTCATGGAAGTCAACAGGAGCCTTTCTCTTCCACAGCCCTTTGGAGCAGGTCCGAGCCGCAGCGGCTCCCTCCTCCGCACCAGGCACCCCTGGGTGCTGCGGGGCTGCGCTCGCAGGGCGCCTCTCCCTGCTCTGCCGTGGGCTCCTCTGCACAAGGAGCATCAGAAGGGCTGAGACAGCAAAGGCTGAGCACGGTGGCGAGAGTGGAAAGGAAAGCGGACATCACCTCTCATCCCAAAAGCAGCACTGCAGCCCTCCCTTCCTCTCCCCACCTGCTCAGCTCCACCTCTGCAGGTCCCCGCGACATCTCCCTTGCACTGGGAGCAATAAAATAATCTGTGGCTCCCCGGTCGCTGCTGTATTCACCCTGCGCCGTCACGGCGTGAACCAAACCTGGCCATGCCACGCTGCCCAGGGCTCCCCGCTGCGCCAAGGGCACGCGTGCAGGCACGGCACGGCAGCTCCACCAGGAGCCAGTGGCAGGATCCAAGGTTCAATCGCCTCTCGCATCAGAGGCCAGATAAGAGCATCTCCCAAGAAGGGTAACCCAGGGTGCAGCACCCATCCCCGGGGGCCAGTCCATCCGGGCACCACAACCCTCCGTCCCGCGGCGCCAGCGCAAAGGACTTTACAGAGCTCCCATCTCAAGCCCCTTATTAGACACCGTATGCCATGATTAATTAAGAGCTGAGGGCTACAGGAGCCGTTCCTCTAGAAAAGGTGGCTGTGGCTAATGGCCCATGGGGAGGGGACAGCAGTGGGACAGGGGACAACAGAGCTGAGCAGAGGGACACCCTGAGGACAGCAAAACCCAGGAGAGCCTGCACGCAGGCTGTTTTCCGGGAAGCAAAACACATCAGGATTTGCAAGGTGAGAGGTTCAGGCATCGTCACCCAAGCAACCCACCGGGACTGTCCGCCCCGGGGAGGACAGTCCCTCGCGCCCGCTCCCTGCCCCAGGGAGCCCCGCTCACCTGGAGCTTCTGCAGCAGCACCACGTCCGCGATCTTCTCCTTGTCCTGCTTGGTTTGCTTGGCCTTCCAGTACTGCTTCTGGGCAGAGTAGCGGTTCATGGGACATACTTTGAAGAGGCAATCTGGGAAGAGAGGAAGGCGAGCATGAGGCTGCAGCAGCCACACGGCCACCAGCCAGCAGGGCCAATGTCACTGAGGGGCAGGAGTGAGTGCTACTCCGGGACACTGCTCCGTCCCAGCAGCATCACTGGGAGATGGTCCTCCTAACCCACAACCACCCCATGTGCTGCTGGGGGTCCAAGGGAGACCTGGCTGGGACTGACGGAGGGTCACGTCACCTTGTATTAGCTGGCGGATTAGTTTCAAATCAGGGCAAATAAGGAGTCCAGGAGTGACTCCACTTCTCGGACTCGCGATTAGAAGTGTTCCCATTGGGAACGGCCGTGCGATTTGGGAAGGAAAACTTCAGGGGAAGAAGAAGTACTGATGAAGCCCAGCTGTACCAAACGAGGAGAGGATCCTGCCGGGAGGGAGAGCAGCCAGCAGGACACGGCCGCCGTGAGACCGGGACATGAGCAGACATCTCCACATCCCCCTTGTTACCCTGCCCATGGGACACGCTGAGCCAGCAGGACCGCAGGCTGCTGCCCCACGGCGCCTGTGCCATCGGGATACACTGGTTTCGCAGACACGCTGCTGTTCTCCCGTGACTTCTCACAGGGAGACGCAATTACCAGTGCTGGAAGCGACGAGCAAACCGCTCCTAAAAATCTGTATGTCAACAGCTGCATTTCAAGTCCTAAAAGAAATATTTTGGAGACCCGAAAGGCATAGGTTTGCATCCCAGCTCTCCCAAACATTTGCAGCGCATCCATGCAGCGTCTCTCTTGCAGCGTATCCATGTTCTGCAGATTGCCCCAATTTGCCTGTTTTTCCTGCTGTGGCCGGGATGGGGGGGGTGGGAAGTGAGGACACCCAGGTCCAGGCTTTGGGAAGTGAAGCACGAGAGATGTCTGGAGATGAGGAGGCACTTACATCTCCCCAACCCTCGTTCAGGGCTGGAAGCTGTACAGGGCGAGGGCAGGAAGGGCTCTGCAGCCCGGATCGCCCTAATTACACCTGAAATAGCAGCCCAGAAACTTCAGCCATGAAAAGAAAAGAAAAGAAAAAAAAAAAAATCACTTCCATCTCTGGCCCCGGTCCCGAGTTGCTGGCAAGCACGTATTTATTTACCTGGGAGTGACGAACAAACAAGCGCGGAGCACAGTTCTCACCGGCTCGGGCTGCTGGGAAGAGGCCAAGTTTCACATTTCATTTCACAGGTCTATTTGCTAACGGCACATCCCACGCCAAGGAGGCCGTGACGCCAGGCTTTTAATCGGGCACCCGATTTCAGCTGCTGCAATGCCTGGCTGCCTCCCCCCCCTGCCCCCAAGCGGGGCTACCCAAACACCCCGGCTACCTGCAGCACCTGAAAGGGTTTTCATCAAATTGCTAATTAGGCTGCAAAAGGATCTGGCAGAAAGTAGAAATTGATGGGGGGAGTTAAAAAAACCAAAACACACAGCTATTAAGAAATAGGTGCAAATCAAACCCCAGGCTCCACGCATGCGCTGCCCGACACCCCCCTCTCAGTACGAAGTGTTGTTTTGCAAAGGAGGGAAACTGAGGCACGGAGTCGTTCGCACGCAGAAAGTCTCCAGCAAAGCTCGCGTCGGAAGCTGGAGATTTTGGCACCCAGGCCGAAGCACCGATGAGTTTTTGCGAGACGGATGGCGGGCGGAAAAGAGGGAAGCCGAGGAAAGGTCCCACGTCAGCACTGCCCGGCGAGAGCGAGCCAGCAGAGCGACGCTCGGCCGAGCTGCCACGGCCCACGCGGCCACCGAGGCAAAACCTCCGGCAAACCCGTAGCGGGGGGAGGAGGAGTGGGGCATTTCGGGCAGTGGCACGGCCGGGGGTCTCGCTGCCCGCTCGCCTTGCGGCCATCGCGGCGCCTGCTCGGCGCAGGATTGAAGCACTTTATTTGCTTTTTGTCCTGACGTGCCTGAATGCAGGGCTGGGAAGAGCCTTGCGGAGGAGGGGGGGGGAGAAACCGCAACGAAAAGCAAATAACTGAGAGGTGCCAGGCGTCCTGGAGGGCTGAGCCCTGGTGCGGCCGAGCCGGGCGTCCCTCACCGCAGGGACAGGCTCCCAGGTGGGTTTTGGCATTTCCAAAAAAACATTTGGATCTGACTCCGGGAGAAGGGTCCTGTTTTCCCACCGGGAAGCCGAGCCAGGCCCCGGAGTGACCCGCGTGCGTCTCACCGCAGCGCAGGATAGGGCAGGGTCCGGCCACAGGATACGGGGACGGCAACAGCACATGAAAATCCTCTTAAGCCTCTCGGTGCTGCTGCAAGGAAACAGCAGCAGCCCGTTGTTTTTACCTCACTCGCGGTGATAGCTATCAAGAAGGCAGACCGCTACTTTTCCGGCCATTAAAAAAAGCGCCTGGATATCCTGATAGGGTTTGCATGGAGCAGGGCTGAGTCTAGACCAGATCTGCGCCTGGAAAAGAGATTCAACACCCGCCCGTGTCCAGGCAGGGAGACGGTGTGGCCGCTGAGACGAGGTTTGCACCAGCCACCCCACGGCTGCTCCCGGTTCTTCCCATCCAGCCCCGGGTGACAGTCTGCCGATGGCCGGGATGGCTCCCCGGGCTGTGGGACTCTGGGGAGCTGGGGGATGGCTCATTAATCAGCCCCACGTACAAATTAGTGGCTCCCACGGAGAGGCAGGTCACCGCTCGGGTGGGACCCCCGTGGGGAAGGGTGCCTGCACGGCACCTCGCTGCGGGATGTCGAAGCCACCCTGAGAAAGAGGTGGAGGCACAAAGCAGAGTGGGGAACCAGTATTTTAAATGATTTTTTTAAAGGGGATCTGAAATCACAGTAGCTGGGATGAAAGGAACAGCTGCCCTAAACCGAACCCCGAATCCAACAATGCGATCACTGGGTTTGGGCTGTTTTCTCAGTGCCCAGCGCAGCTCTACGCACGCCCCCAGCTACACGCTCTGAGCACCGGGTGCTCAAACCCAACCGGGACGTTCTTTGGGACGCGGCCCTTCCCCTGCGCTTTGCCGCGCACGCGGGGCAGCCAGGCACACGAACCGCATTTCCCAGGTGCGGCGAGGGCAGAGATGCGATCCCCCGGGCTCAGCGCAGCACTCTGCTCCCCGGGGAACCCGAAGGTCGAGGCCGCCTTGCCGGCCGGCCCCAAGGCTTACAAACAGGGGAAACGGGAGGCACGATCTGCTTTTCCAGGCGGCCTGTCCTGGCTTCTCCAGACCGTTTCCACAGGCCTGGAGCCGCCCCGGCTTCCACTGACTCATCCCCTCTTCCGCCCGGACCTGGCCACGGCCGCCCGCTCCCGCCCGGGACTGCCCCTTGCCCAAATGGGAAATGCAGCCCTGAGCGCCGGAGGAGACGACGCAGCCCAAAACGTGACGGCCGAGGACAAATCAGGATTTACCATCTCTCCCTAAGCCCTGCCTGCCTCGTAAATGGGCGACTTAATCCCCCGGCTCTCTGAGGTGCAGCCAAGCACAGCAGACGTAATTAGTGCCGAGCGCTAACAGACTCGCCTTGAAATAGTTTGCCTGTTGCAACTGCCCCTACGGCTGTCCCCTCCCGTCCCTGGCTCCTGGTGGGTAGACACCCGGCTGCCGGTACTCCTGGGGATGCATTTGGGGATGGTCGGACCCACCTTTGCCAAGGGTGGTTCCTGGCCACCCCTGCTCCTCAGGGCTGAGCTAAGGGGTCCCAAGGACCATCCCACCGTGGAGGTGGTTCCAATAAATGCATAAATGCCCCCAGAGGCAAACAGAGGAGGGCAGGTGGTTTGGCCAAGCCACAGAAACAAGTCTACGGAGGCTGTCCGAGATCCCTCCGGGCTCCACTGCAAAGGACTAGCAGCACTTCCCAGCCCCAGGCGAGCTGGGATGCCTGGGACCCCGGTCCCCATCCCTGGCGTGGATGCTCGGGACCAGCATCGTCCCCAAAGCTGCTCATGGCAGTGATGGAGCTGCCCCAGCCCAGTCCCAGTCTCACCTCGAAACTTCTTGGGCGGGTTGTCCAGGTCGCCGGCGGCCGGCTCCACCACGCACCGATCGTCCACCAGCCTGCGCGGGGACAAAAGCGGGAGCAGGGTTGTCAACAACAACGAGATGACAGCGGGGCCCGAGCGAGCGGAGCGGCTTCGCCACAAACCACAGCGCTGCGCCACCGTCACCTGGCCCAGAGCGACGACATCAAAAGCTGCGTCTCCTGTTTCCCACCCATTTGCGCTCTACAAATATTTCACGCGACAGCGCTCGGCTCGCGCAGCAAGCAGCCGCTCTCGGGCGCTTGCTCCGAACACGTCGCCCCTTCTTCGTCGCCACCCGCCATTTCTTTCACGGGGCGTTTTTTCATCCCCGTCCCTTGGGGCAAACAGCAGCAGATACAAATTGGCAGCGAAGAAATGTGGTGCTCCGTGTCAGCCGCGCTCCCGGGGCCTTTGCTCAGTGACCCGTGCGGGAGGCTCTGATGCCCACGTCCTGCCGGAGGGAATCCTGCCTTGCCCAGCTCCCAGCCGAGCCGAATCCACCTCCCAACATGGTGCACCGCACTGCGGTGTTATTTCACTGTTAATCTGGCAAAAATGCGATGAGTTCAACTTTCATGCAATGTCTCTCTTTCTCCGGCTGGGAGCTCACCCCACCGGGACACGGAGGGTGTAGCTGCTGCAGATGGAGGTGGCAGGGGCCCCCCAAAACCAGTTATTAATTATTATCTGATCAGAGGTGCTGGCTCTGCCCATCAGATGCAAAGGGCTGTGCGTCTCCTCCCTGCCCACCTCTTTGTTTTCCCAGCATTGGGCAAAAATCCCGTGTGTTTGGCCTTGGGGGCTGAGGACCGCTTTCAGGGCAGATGGGACACTGCTTTTCAAAGTTACGGAGACCAACGAAGCACAACCCGGCACCAGGTTCTGCTCAGCCCCCAAAACATGGAGGGACGAGCATCGCCCGAGGGGCCACCCGGAGCTCGTCTGCACGGGCCCCACGAGGCTTTCAAGGGAACTCGGTGCTCCAGTGAGACAGGCTGTACCCGCTCGCCCGCTTTCTTCCAGCCCCTGGGAAGCGAAGCAGAGAGAGAAACTACGCTCCTGCCCCAGGCGAGGAAGTGAGAAGCGTGTCCTCACCTGCGGAGGCTGAATTCAGGCAGCCGGTGAGCGTGCGAGTGGCTGCAGGAAAGCACCCAGGACGCCATCCCGGGAGGGAGCATCCATCGCGGGGACAGCTGTGTCCCTGGGACAGGAGGGAAGACGCAGCCTGGACAAACCAGGCACGCGCGTGTGGCACAGTGGTGATGGGCACAGCGGAGCCCGTGCTGCCCCCTCCGCTCCCCAAGGGACTCTCGACACCCGCCCCCCAACAAACCAAACAGCCAAAACATTGCTGGAGACGGACACGCTGCGCCGCAAAGAGTTGGCAAAAGCGACAAATATCCCGCTGGCAGATCGAGCCTCCTTCCCCCCAGCCCAGCAGCTCTCCGGAGGAGGGGAAAATTCCTTTCAATAGCTCGGCAGAGAGGAATTTGGCCTCGGCGCTGATGGATTGGGACCCCGGGGACCCCGGCGCTGCTGCGTCCTTGGCAGCGGAGGCGCGGGCTGGCGCGGTGCTCTCAACACCCAGCGCCTCCGCTGCCCCCGCCACCGGCTCCCTGCTCTCGCTAAAGCTCCCCGGGGTTGGGGGAGATTAACCTCAGATTTCAAATAAAGAGAGAAAAGCAATTTCTCGAATGCTTTCGGTGGCAGTGGAAGCTGAAAAACAATTAGCAAAGACCTAGAAGATTGTAAGAAAAAAAAAAACCAAACCCACGAGGTTTCAGCAAAAGCCTGGTGAGCTGTTTGCTGGACCGGGCTGCCCGTGACTTCGCAAACACTCGTGGTCAGCAGCGCAGGGGGTTTGGGGGTCCTGACCAGGGGCTGCCCAAACGCAGTGAATGCCATTTCCACGGGCCATGAGAGCAGGGAAGGAGTTGGGCATGTTCCCAACCTCCTGCGGGACACGGAGCCTCTGGAGGGCAGGGAAAGAGGTAAAGAGGGGGGAAAAAACCAGAGCGGAGCCGAAGCAGCTGCAGACAGGGGCCGTACCACTCGTCTCACCTCGCAGGAGATATGCAAAGCCTCAGCCCAGCCCCGATGCCACTTGTAGGCGGTTTTGGTTTCTATTACTATTATTTTGGCGGGGGACGGGGAGGAACAAACACTTTTGACGTGCCTGAGAGCAAAGACAGCTGAAGGCTGAGCCCTGGCCGACCCATCAGGCTCACGGAGCAAAGCACCAACCCTCAGCACATGCCCAGCGCCCACCAGCGCCTCCAAAAGCAGAGGGTTCAATTCATCCGTGCGCTTTAAAAAATAAAAATCCTCCATCGTCGTGGCTAGGGGGTCTCCGAGGAAGTGCCTGACCCGCGTGGCCCATTTTCAGTGCCGAAGTTAACCGCGCGGGAGCCTCCCACCCACACCAGCTCTGCCTGCGGCGTTCGCCTGCCACTTCCCCGCGCCCGGCGTTACCGCTCCACCGGGCGGGATTAGAGATAGTGACCTGCCAGGCTGGAAGTCTTCATTAGTTAATGATCTCAAGGCAGTTTCAGCATCTTTAATCCTAGGATTACACACACTGCAGGAATGCAAAGTGTTATTTTCATTAAACTGATACTCCAGACTAACATTCCTCAGTTAAAAATTGCTGAAAATAAAAGGATTGTGACAGGGCGGACATGAGTCACCTGGGTGACTGCTGGGGCCAGGATGCGCTTCCACTAATAACCCGCGTTAGCGCGGCGGGATGGGGCAAAGCGGAGCTCCCTCCGCTATTAGAGCGGCGGGGACGCGCGGGCGCTCGCTGCCGTGCCGGGCTGCGGGGAGGGCGCCGGGCACAGGGACGGCAGCTTTCATTTCTCAGGTGTTAAATGAGAAAAAGGGGCTGCTGGCGTCTGAGCAGCTGGAGGAAGATCCTGGGCGAAGCAGCAGGCTGGATGCGCCGAGGTAAACTTCGCCCTTTGCCTTTGCCAGTTATCCCCAAGGGAGCACAAGGGGCCGGATCCTGCGCACGGATGAGCCTGCTGCCCGCAGCCCAGCAAAGCGCGGCTGAGCATCTGGTTAGTTTTAAGCCGTGCAAGTCATCGCAGTGGTTCCAGTGGGGCTTTCTGCATGCTTTAAAAAAAAAAAAAAAATTTAAAAAAAAATAAATAAAATCGAGCACAAAGTGATTCCCTGGCCCGGGGCCAGCGCGCTTGGCCTCGTGCGAGGCAGAGCCTTTGCCGGAGGTCAGAGGAAAAGCAGCTCATCCAGCGCTGCAATCTGCAGCGGTCGGACACCCCGAGGCTCCCCGGGGACGGCGGCCAGCTGGGGCTGACGTGGAGCCATTGCTCCTGCGACGAGAACCTGGGCTGGGGAAGAGGAGAGAGAGAGTCTTCCCCGGCGGCGGTACACCCGATGCCGAGGGGAGCTCCGGCACGCCACGGTCCAGGGGTGCACGGTGAAGGAGTGCTCTGGGCAAGACGGGAGCCCCAACCCAGGCAGGAGCACCCGGCCACAAAGCCCACCGACCCCTGGAGGTGAGGATGAGGATGAGGAGGAGGATGAGGAGGAGGAGAGCTCGCTGTTGGGCACAGGGCTGGGTCAGCCCCTCTGGCTCGGGGTGCAAGACGGGCGCTGAGCCCGCAGGGAGGAACAAAAATAAAGTGAGCGAATGCAGGGAAGACACAAAAATGCAGCTTTTCCACCCGCTGTCCCAGCGCCGGGAGGAGGAAGCCGCTCTTGGCCTCGCATGCTTCTCCTCCCCCCAGAGATGAGTTCGTCCTGACCCGGCAGAGCCGGAGTTACCCTTTAACCAGCTGCGTTTCCCTGAACTGCTCCACCCTGCAAATCCACCTGCAATCACAATTACAGCTATCAAAGGTGTTATTTCACCTTAAACAGCCAACGGCCATTCAGGCAGGTTTGCTACTGGCCCTTCCCCTCTGCAAGCCCACAGTGCCGGTCCCCGAGCCCCCAGCGGGTCCTGGGAGCCCCCGGGGATGGCAGGGATGGGGCAGCACATCCACCCCAGCAAGCGCAGGCGCCTGCACTGCATTTCTACTCTTTCTGTCTCCGGCCATTTGGTGCTGGCTTATCAGGGACACCAGATAAGATGGGGACACTCGTGACAGCAGTGTCTCCCAGGGCTCACAGCATCACTCCATCCATCACGCTGGAGCGGGAACCAAATCAAGGTCTCCGAGCTCCTTTCCCTGCTTGGTCACCGGTCTGCTTTGCCTGAGCGATCCCCACAGGGCACCCCACATCAGCGGCTGTTCCCCCCCCCATCCCAGACCCAGTCCCGAAAGTTCCCTCTCCCCAAGCGCAGATCTCCCGGGAGTTATGGGCGACAGTCCCAGAGCAGCTGCAGGCACAAGCTCTCCGCAGCGTGGTGCCATGCCCTGGCGAAGCCGCTGCTCAGTGCCAACCCCACGGCCCCGACGCACACGGCTGCTTTTGTCCCAAACTGTTTCAAGCTGCCATCTCCTCGCGCACCTTTCATTTGCAGCAGTGAAGCCGCAGCAGTGAAGTCGGGCAGCGCCGCAGAGCCCTTCCCCACCTCCCGGCTGGGAGTAGCCCCGAACCGAGCCAAGACGGAAGACCAAACCACCCTCGGGTCGCTGCATCTCACAAACTCCTCCTGGGCACCTTCCCAAGTTCCCGAAACCACTTCTGGCATCTGCATTCCTACCCCCCCATCTCCCCCAAGGGACCAGGGCGCTGAGCGGCACAGCGGAGGGATGCGACCAGCAGCGCGGCTGCCCTCAGCCCGGTTCCCCCGACGCCTCGGGGCTCTGCTGCTTTACAGCGGCCAGCTCTCGCCCTGCCTTCCCATGGGGCTTCTTAAGTAACCTCCTCCTTTTGGGCTGTCTTTAACGTTTTAGCTAGTTTGGGTATTTTGGCTCAGCGTTCTCCCACCTAGCCCAGCACTTGAGCACACAGGATTACTCCCCACCCTTCGGCGGGATGTTTTTCCTCCTTCAGAGCAAACGCCCACTGCGGAGAGGGTGTGCGGGAGGAAGGGTTTGTGCCCGGGGGCCTTCACCGGTGCGATTTGGGGGGGGGACTGGGAGCAGAGGAAGCTCAGCAAGGGGCTGCAGGGCTCCCTCCACCTCTGCCGCCAACCCCCTCCATCATCCTCAGCGAGTTCCCTGTACAAAAGGAGGAAAGTGCTTCGAAAAAATAAAATAAAATAAATTGAGACTTAGTGTTAATAAAGGGCCTGATTCTGCTTCCTTGCTGCTTTTCAAGGCATCCCCCTGACCGTGGGACGCCTGTGTGAAGAGGGAAGTCTGGTGCTGTGCGAGTGGCCGGTCCAGCCCCCAGGTACCCCCACGCACCCGGGGCTCCAGGGAAAGCTGCTGCTTTCCCGACGGAGCTGCTAAGAGCCCGGCAAGCTCCCGCAAACGATGGCACCCATCGCTCTGAAGGCAAGGATGGCAAGAGCAGCCAGCTCAGCCCTGGCCAAGACCCTTCTCTTCCCATTTCCCCGCAGCCCAGGGCAGGGCTTCACCCTGTCACCGGGCCGGCAGAGCTCCCAGACCCACTGCCAGACACCACCAGTGACAAAGCACTGGGATTAATGGGTTTAACGTGATGCAGGAGCTGCAGCAGAGCCAGGCAGGAGGAAGCACCCCAGTGCGCACCCCACCTCCTTTCCCATGCTCTCATCAGACCCCTTTCCCCTTCCTCAGCCTCTCCGGCCATTTGGCAAACGCAGCCGCGGAGGAGCTCGGTGCAAGCGGCTCCAAACTCCGCTGCGCCTCCCACCAGCGGTGCACCCCGAGCATGGATGGACAGAGCCCTGTGTATCCCACAGCACCACCTGTAAGCACCACCGGGTCGGTATTTAGCGGACATTCACGCCTGCATCAGCCGGGACAGTCCGGCGACACCAGCAGCGCTCGCGGGAGGAGCTCACTGCCCTGATGGGACGCTGGCACGGGGATGTCACCGCACCGGCACAATGGGGTACATCCCTTGACGTGACACTTGTGTCCAGCACCTGGAGACACTCCATATCATCCCATATAAACAGAGGATCCCACTGCAGACCCTCAGCCATCCCACAGCCAAAACCCATCCCTCTGCGAGGAAGGATGGAGGGAACGCTTCCGGCACAGTGCTCAGCACCCGGCGTGGGGCTGGCAGAGCTATTTGCCTTGCAAATGAGCTAAATAAGGTCCCAAGCTGTGGCAGGAGAAGCACTCTGGGTGAGTCAGCCAGTCCCTTATCGCAGGAGTGATTTAAGGTGTGGTTGGGTCTCCCAGGTCGCAGGACACAAGGGAAAACAATTTCAGAGGGCGGGAAACAGCCCGGAGAATGCAGAACGCCAGGGAAGTGGGGCTGCCCAGCAAAAGCCGCGCTGGGGCCTGGGAAAAGAGGGTCTCCAGGCGAGCCCTGCTTTTCAGATGCTTATAAAAGTCAGTCCAAGAGAAGCACACTGCAAAAAGGGGGACCTGAGGTCCGGAGCTGCAAAGGGATCGGAGCTCCAAGGAGTGTAAACACCTCTTAGTTCAGCTCCCAGTGAGCCGTTGGGAGGTGCTGCGTGGGCTAATAACCACTGTTGGGTCCCAGCAGAGCCTCCTCCGGACCTGATTTCACAGAGAGGCTGGAGGGGTGCTCAGCACTGAGCGGCCGAGGCTGCAGCCCCTGCCTCGGGACGGCTCTGGCACTGGGACAACAGAGCGCACTGGGACAACAGACCAGCTACAAGGAGGCCTCTCCAGAAAAGGAACATGGGGATGTCCTCCCACCCATCCAGGGACGGTTTGGCACAGCCAGCCTACATCCTGCACGTGCAGGACCTTCTGCCCCACGCCGTATAGTTGCATGGACAGGGATTTTGTGCCTGGGTCTGTACCCACTTGCACCCAACAGCCCATTTCTGAACCGCATCCCACCACCGACCGGTGGAAGGCTTTGGTGGGCATTAACCCAGAGGCTGCGCCTGCCCAGCGGTGGGTGCGCGAACATGTGTAGGCGAAGGTATGTACGTCTCCGGTTATACATAGGCATGTGGGAGCAAGTGCATTCATCGCAGATTATAGAGCCGGGCAGCTCCTGCCCCAGGAATCCCATCCAAGTCAGCATTCCTGGCTGAGCTCAGCCTCTCCTACAACCAGCATGGGGCAGGCGTGCTGGCACAGACCCACATCACCCACTTGGGGCTGCAGGCAAGGTTTGGGTCCCTGCTTCAGGGTAAGGAAAAAACCCACCCGTGCTCAGGGGCATCCGGCAGCCGGGCCAGAGCCCTCCCAGTGCCGCAGGGCAAACACGCTCCTGGCAGGAACAAGCAGCCAGCGGATGGAGAAGGGCATCTCTCAAAGTCTTGGCCTGGCTTTGCCCGGGTTGGCTTGCATGGAAACAGTGGGGAAAAGGGACAGGTCCCCAAGCTCTCTGCTCATCTCCCCGGGTCAGGCTGTGAGATGCCCTCGCCCGTGCTGACATGTCCAAGGGGCTGCAAGGAGTCGGCTCGGCCTGGACCTGGCAGTGCCCTGGTCCCCCCAGCCCTGAGCTGCACTTGGTGGCCACGGGCACCTGCATGTTGGTGGCCCTGCAGTGATTCCCAGATTCCCGCTGACCGCCGGGTGTGTGGGACCCCGAGAGGGGACAGTGAGAGCCATCACTGCCTGTCCTAGGGGATGGCAGCCTCCAGCCACACGGGACAGGGCTGGAAACATTTCATCGCCCCGTGTCCCAGGAGGGATCCCGGCTGCCCGAGCCATCCCGCTGAGCCACACACACAACCGCTCCTAATCCCACCAACCCCTCTCGCTGCTTAAACCCATTTCATCTCCCCCAGCCCCTTCTTGGGGGGGAAACAGTTTCTGACCACGGCTGCCAGAGAGGGTGGGCTGCAGGGTCCTTCCAGGGCCCCATCCTGCCCCCGGCAGCAACCGGAGCCAGCGGAGCACCCGGGGATGCACA
>VZSZ01002916.1:111287-123172 GCA_013398815.1 Ibidorhyncha struthersii | reverse complement strand
CAATGCACGAGCTTTCCCCCTGACTCCCAAACCAGGGTGACACTCCAGCCGCCCTCCCCAGCCCCGTCCAACCCGGCGGTGCCGCAGGGTTCACCCAACCCACCCATCACCACTGGGAGCTGTGAGGAGTCCCCACCACGCGCTGAAGCCCACCCAGTCCCCGCAGCCCATAAGGAGCCTTTCCGCAGCCAACCCAACACCGCAGGGCTGGGCGAGCAGCTCCGGGCTCCCAGTGTAACACTGGTAGAAGAGGACCACGTCCTCAGAGCATCTCCTGGACAGCACAAGTGCCCTAGTTCCTCACTTTAATTAAAACTTGCCTGCTGTAAAAACAATATCAGAAGGGAAAAAAAAAAAAAAGCATGATGCTTTTCTCATTTACTCATTTATTTCCCTCCTGTCCTCTTTTCTCACAAACAAACACACAGGTTTCAGGAATATAAACCTTGCCCTAAATAGTGAATTATTTTTTTTTTCCACTAGGAAACGGACAGGTCCCCTGGCAGAACAAAGGGAAAAAAATTAGTGCAATTCCTCCGGGGGAGATGCGAATTCAGGTCCATCAGGATTAGCTGCGTTTTCAGCACAGGACAAATTTAGAAGCCTTTATCTCAGGGCAACAGAGGGGGAAAAGAGAAGATCATAAGAAAAAAAACTTGCTGCTGTTAAAAGCAAATGAAGGTTTCACAACAGGAGCTCAAAGAAAGCCCCCGAGGAATCAAAGACCAAAACTTTGCGCACAGATCAGCTGCTTTGATGGAAGGCACAAGCAGCATCTCAGCTAAGGGGCACCACGGCGTGCCCACACCAGTCCCACCAGCCCTGTTGGGCACAGCTGGGCCAGACACCGCCTCTCCCAGCCTGGCCCAAACCGGGCTCCCCGTGAACCCGTCCCTCCCTCACCCCCCCAGGGATGGCTCAAGTTTGCAGAGCGCTGAGCAGTAAAAATAATTCGCAAGTGCGAAAAACCCATCGCACTAATCAAACAGGCATCTGGCCTGGTTTCTCCCACCCAGGAGAACGGGGGGCAGCAAGATGAAGCTTCTTGAAGTCTCCTCCCCACCCCACGGCAGGAGGCAGCCCCCTCCCTGCGCTCAGGGTGGTGGACACCATCTCTAGCCCATGATCGGCGCTGAACGGCCCAGCTCAGCTCAGTCAAGGATGGGGAACGCAAAAGTGTTTCAGGGGTGCCCCCCCTGCGCCCTCTGCATTGTGACACCGTGTCTCCAGGTCTCCAAATCCTCCCTGGTTGGAGCTGGGATGGATGAAACCCTCCCCATCCTCCAGCACTGGGACGGCAACGCGCAGCTCCAGCTCCCTGGCTGCGACAGCTCTGTCCCTGTGGTGGGCGCAAATAGGGACCCCCAGCATCTGCCACCCAGGGTTTGCCAGCACGCACTCAGCAGCACAGACAGGTGCCTTCTAAGAGGAAAAAAAACCAACGCGTTTCTCCTGTGGCTCATTCGCTCTCAGCTGCCCTCAACGAAGCTACGACCACAGTGAGCCATCACGCTGCCCACCCTGCATGTCCTGACCCTGCCCGGCGTCTCTGGGCTGCTCCCAACCCGCAGGGACATTTTGTGCATGGGCTCAGACCCAAATATGCTGTGCGGAGCTGCAAACAGGCTGCAGGTGAGTGAGCATCCTTGTGGTCAGGGCTGCTCACGGGCATGTGCAGCAGGGCAGCCACCTCGCTGTGCCAAGCACCGGCTCCTCCAGGCCCCGGGGAGATAGAGGAGTTAAAAATAAGAGCGTTTCCTTCCTTACCCCCTACATTAAGCCACGTGATAAATAAAAACTGGGAGTTTCTGCCTCCTGGAGAGGAAGCGGCTGCGGAGAGGCAGCCGGTGAGTCAGTCCAGCAGCAGTCATCCCCATCCCTAAGGCACAGCCTGCATCTCTGGCGGGG
Organism: Ibidorhyncha struthersii; assembly: GCA_013398815.1. Classification (NCBI taxonomy): domain Eukaryota; kingdom Metazoa; phylum Chordata; class Aves; order Charadriiformes; family Charadriidae; genus Ibidorhyncha; species Ibidorhyncha struthersii. Next base: position 121,264 of record VZSZ01002916.1, on the reverse strand, counting down.
TCAGAGCCACATTCCTTTCACATGTTGAAATTGCTCCTTTGGGAGCAACTGCTCAAACTACAGGGTCACCTCCCTCCCCCAGGTCCCCCAGTCCTGTCCACAGGATGCTCCTTTGGCAAAAGCTCCCCTCTACCTGCACACCCTTCCCACGATGGCCCTTGGCAGCGAGCACTCCCGACGTGGGATGGCGTTGGCTTCCCAACCATGCCACAACTCTCTGACAAATCAGACAGAATCATATCCTCCCAGAGCTGGACAGGAGCCCACCGGACCTCAAGTTTGTCCAGACGCTTTGGGAACAAATATATTGCTGATGGAGGGGATGATGAGCAGGGATGTTGGCTGCGGAGGCAGATGGGATAGTGGTACCCGAGCAGCATCCCTGCGCTCTGCCACGTCCCCATCTGGCTTTTGCATGGGTCTCCTCGGGCATCCAAAATCAGGGCCGGGAACTCAAGGGTGAAGCCACTTGGAAGAAGAAAGCGAAAAATAACTGTAGCCGCCTTTGTTCAAGGGGGAGGAAGGGAGACACTCAGTCCCTTGTGCACGAGAAGAGTGGGGAGCAGGAAGGCTCTGCTGACAGATGCACATAAGAGGAGGATTCTTCAGCCAGGAGGCGAGTTTGCCCCCTCTCTCGCTGGCTCTGGCTGCGCCCTGACCCCGCTGCTGCCCACAGATGGAACACAAAAGGCTGTCCGGGCTCTGTATGTTGCCTTTCACGCTGCTGCACCATCCTCCCACCCCAGCCACCCCACAGAGAGCAGTGGAGTTGGGCCAGGACTGACTCCTGGCTATGGCTATCAAAAAAAAAAGGGGTGGTTTCAACCTTGTTTCTCCTTCTGGGTGAGGATTTGAGACCCTAGAGTAGCTACCACCAAAAAAAAAAAAAAAGTTCCTTTGGTGCAGGAGATGCTACGCGCACCCCCAGTGACCAGGGTTAGACCCCAAGTCTGCTTTGCTTGAGCTGCAAACCCAAACCCCAAACCTGCCCTCCCTCAGCCGTTTGGAAGGTGACCCAAGGTCTGCCGGGGCAGGGCTGAAACCCCCTCAGGCGACTTAATTAACTGGCAGAGATGAGGGCCAGTTCCCTCCTGCCTGTCCCATCTGTGCATCCGCTCGCGCCTGGCCGTCTCCGACTGTGGCTCTGCAAACGGTCTCACGGGAGCAGACGCGCTCCCCCAAAATAGCTCTCAGACTGGATGACTTTGGCCCACATCCTCAAAGGTATTGAGGCTCTGGGTTACCTCGAAGAACCTGAGCCTCCATCCCCGCAGGGGTGGCAGAAGATGGCCCGGGAAGGAGAAGATGCTGGTGCACACGTGGTCCTTCTCGGACTGACCATCACGGTGCACGGGAGGATGCCCACGTGCTGGTCTCACCCTGACAAGACAGAGAGCAGGATGCCGTAGGAAAATAGGGCAAACTGGAGCAATTCCTCCAGTCCCACACTTGCCCCTTGTCCACCTTCCTGTCCACACGTCCAAGCCCGTGGGTGGGTGCATCCCGCCCCGAGGATGGGCAGGATGAGCAGCTGGAGCCAAGAAGAAGGGAAGGACCCTCCGCTCCCACCCACACACCCTCCCTCCCTCTCCGAGAAGGGTTAAGCAACGCTCGCATGGAAGACACTTTGTACTTGGATTTAAAAATACAGCCAATGCCCCAGTGGCTCAGCTCCGTGCAAGTTGCAGGTATATTTCCACACTTGAGCCAATAACCTTCCCCGAGGGAAATTTAGGCTTTTTATGATTAAAAGGGGAAAAAATAATAGTGGGGAATTAAATATAGTACAGAACAAGAGAACAATTAGCAGTTGCCGTGAGCGACACCGGGCCAAGTTTGGGACAAACGCTGTGGTTGTCTGGAGAGCAGCAGGGCTGGGGACAGCCACCAGTGCGGCCGGGTGACACGGGAATCAGCCGGGCGCTCGGGGCAGGGAGGGACTGGCGGTCCTTGGCAGATGGTCCTCGGGAGCCCGGACCCAGCACGACCCAGACCCACGCGAGCAGCCTGCCGGGACCGGCCACACCTCATGGGCATGATTTTTTTTCTACCTTCACTTTATCAAAAGCAAATGAAAGTGTTTGCACGGGCTTGTAGCTTCCCTAATAAGCAAACACAGGTTAATTGTGGGGTGGAGCAGGGGTGGGGGTTGCCGGCCATACCCTTGCCGTGGGCCAGAATGGCAGCTGGGACAGAATGGGCGAGGGGAGAGCCCCGTTCCCCATCCCTTCTGGTGCATTGCCCAAGAGATTTTGCATTGCACGACCCTCCCTGGCTCAGCCGGCTGTCCGCTGCCCCGCATCTTGCTCATCTCCTGTGTGCGCAAACTTCTCCACAGCTGCCCAACCGTTTTGCTCCAAATCAGCTGATTCGTTGCCCACTAGAGTCATGCCCATGTGAGAGCATCGCTGACGGCTTTGCTGGCTCATCTCCGAGGGCACACGCTGATTTGCATCCTGGGCGAAGCCTCCTCTTCTTTCCCCAAGCCCTCCTCGCCCCTGCACATCAGGGCAGCGACCCGGACTAGACCGCATCGCACGGTCCCCATCCACGGGCAGGTTTTCAAGAGCAGCCAGCAGCTCCAGAGCCACCCTGAGCACTGCTGGAATCGGATCACACCGGCGTGTCTCAGCCCCTGAAGAAATCCAGAGGGATCCACTGCAAACCAGGCTCCAGCACAGAGCAGCCAGCGGCACAGCCTCTTCTTTCAATAGCTCTCTTGGAGATGGATTGCCACGCCAAGCAGCGTTTCCTCTGCCTCCAAGTGGACCACGCAGGCCCTCTTGCCTGGCTTGCGGTCAACGCGCAGCGATGAATGAACAACACATCTTATCGGAGAGTGGACGGGAAATGCTCTCCAGCTACAGCCCGGGACGGGCACGGTGCCCACCTCCGCACGCTGCCGGCGGCAGGACGGGCTCCAGCTCCATCCCGCCGCCTCCGAGCTGGGGACGGGGATGCTCCGCCGGGCTGGTTTGAAACAGGGTGCACTACTGCACCCAGTCCAGCTTTTCCTGGGGTGGGGCTGGTCTGAAGGCGCAGGGACGCGTGGGAATGCCACTGAGAGAAGGGACAGAGCGCAGAGGAGCTGCCTTCCCGCTACAGACCTGTCCTGCCCTGGCCTCCATTTCTCCCCGTAAAGTTTCAATATAAAATGGCTGATCTGAGGTTCTTCCCTCCTCCTCAGCTTTTTGAGACGAGTTAGTGCCAAGCAGCCTAATTACAGTCTTCGCTGAGATAACCACATGCTTTCCTGCTGAATGACAGGCTGGGTTACCGTGTGGCTCAGGGCCAGGACCAGCTGCCTCCCTGTCTGGGCCAGGCCACCACCTCCATCACACCGGTCACATCCCCGAGGGATGGGGAGGGGGGGGACAAGCAGACGCTGCTCCCCTCCTGCGTGCTGAGAACGGCAGCGTGCAGGCAGCCCTGCCTGCAGGAACCCGGCCACCGCAGCCCGCGCTTGCAGTCGGGTTTATGGGCTCCATTAATGTGACAATGAAAGGAAACACGCTGGGAGCGCGGCCGCGCTGCTGCATGGGTGTTACAGCTCCGAGATCAAAGGAGATGCTCAGGGTGAGCCGGGCGATGCGGCAGTGCAGGCAGCTGTGTGCCCGGTGGGAGGGGGCCCCACGCCGTGCTGTACCCCCATCCCAGCACTACCAGCAAGGAGTGCCCCGGGCATCTGGCGCAGCCCACTGTCACCTTGAATTGGGGACCAGCTGCAGCACGGGATGCCGGGAGAGTTTCTGCGCACGCTGCGCAAGGGTTGGCTCTGCAAATGGGGTGTCCCCGTGCTGCTGGTGGGGTCCCCGCTGGGGTCAGAGCACCCCCATTGCAGAGGGGACACAGGGACACAGGTGCTGGATAGAGTGAGGTGACACACAGGGCTCGGTACCCTTCAGCGTGGGGGTCCCGGCCACGGGCACTGTGCAGGGAGGTGAAGGCAGGGAGCGGGCTCTGCCCGTGCCCCGACCCGGGGGGGCTGCATAGGGCCAGAGCTAGCCCCAGCCCGGGGCAGCAGAAAACCCGCAGCAGGAGCACGGGGCAGGACAGGACTGGCTGCCAGGGCTGGGCACACAGGGACACCCCCAGGGCAGCCAGCACACCGCTTACCAGCCCGGGCTACGAAAGACATTTTTGCTTTAGTCCCAGAGGAGCTCTGCGCTCCCTCTCTCCCTCTGCTCTCAGACAAGCCCAGCGCAGGGGGAGCCGCTCTCCAGGCTCACAGCCCTCCTGCGTGTGCCCCCAACGCAGCAAATCCCAAATGCACCAGCTGCCCACCAACGACCCCCCCAGCGTGGGTACTCACGGTGCGGGACTCCTACGGTCAGGCAACCCAGCCTGACCCATNCTCCCCTTTAAAGCCTCCCCACCCATCCCTGCAATTAAAGGGCTGGGGTGGGCTCACCTCCACCTCCCCACACACACTTGGGTGTTGCTGGCCCAAAGAATTGGGCTCTCGGCTTCTTCCCACTTAAAATTTGCTCAGCAAAGAGAGAAAGGAAAGATGGGGTGTGCGGTAACGGTGCCCCGTCGGACGCGCTTCCACCCTCACGGTGATGGGTGTCCCAGGTGAGGGGCATCCTCGCTCCGGAGCCTGTCTCATCCTGCTGGAGGGTGAAGGGAGGCTGGATTCAAAGCCCAGCAGCAATCGGCTTTGCGGTTGACAAACCCCCTACAGCGGGTCCAAAAGCTGCTGGGGAGGAAACAGCCCAAAGAGCACCGGGAGGGTTGATAATAACGAGCCCGAGATCTGATTTCAAGGGACCAGCCACATCCAGTTCTGAGAATAACACTCGCTGGGTGTGATGGAGGGAGCGCCGGGCTCGGCATGGGCACCCATTGGCTGTTCCGCCTGTGTCGGTCCAGCCTGAGCTCCCGCAGCAGGATACGTGCAGAAGTGGTGCTGGAAGACCCGGACATCCTCGCGTCCCGGAGATCAGCGCGCACCTCCTTGGGATGAGTCACGCCGCTGTGCCAGGGCGGTTCGTTAGGCAGCTTCCAGCAGCACGGAGCAATGCACTGAACAAAGACCCAAAATCCCTGTTTGTTGTAGAGGGAAGAGTTAGTCATGCTTGTGCTCCGCGCTGCTGAGTCACCCAGCAGCCACCGAGCCGAGCCGTGGGATAAGAGACTGGAGAGGGTGGGAGCGACTGTTTACTGACTTTACATGTAAATCAATCAGGAGGTTGTGGCGATGCCATAAACCAAGACAGTCACAAACTGAGAGGGAAGAGGAATCGTTAGGCAGAGTTTATAGCTGTTAAAGAAAAGAAAAAAGGAACCGTAGAGGTATTTTATTTGCAGGACCGGAGCCGGCTTTAAAAATTATAGGTAACATTATATTGCATTTTATATACCACCACCAGACCCAAAAGCTCTTTTATATGCTGCGGCAGACGCGGCTCCTTCCTGCCTGATTCAGAGCAGCAGCTGGGCCACAATTTCTGAAGGCATCAGCATCTCGGCTGGGGCTGTGGGAAGGCAAAGGCAGCTGTAGCCGCGCAGCTGAGGGCTCGACAGCCCACCCGGGCTGTCCCCGGAGCAATGCTGGGTCAGTGCAGCTAATGAGCATCCCGCACCGAGGCAGGATGCCGCTGCCTCGTTGGACTTATAAACTGGGACGCAAAGCACGTTCGTGCTGGCAAAGCGGAGTTTTCTTTATCGTGGACACCAGCTGAACATCTAGCATTTAATTTTAACACCAAAGGCTCGAGTCGCCAGTGACTAACATTTCCTTTGATCGAAATCATGGCTCTGGCGAGCAAAATGCCCCGACGCTGCTGGGAGGGAGGTGTGAGCAGCACGCAGGCGCTCCGCGGCGCCCGGCCCCGGCCCCGTGCGGGACACGCTTGCTGGAAATGCTGCATTGGATTTCTGCGCTGAGGTCGGGCCATCGGCTCTTATTCCTCATCCTGGCGAGGAGCATCTCTGGGGCTTTCCCCGGCTCTCTGCTGCTTCGCCCCGAGGCATCCCTCTGGGGGGACTACAGATGGGTGCAAACAGAAAATGGGTGTATCTATAGCCTACGTCCACAAAGGGATTCGAATCATTCCTGAATGTAAAGCAGGAATTCTATCTGCTTGTCAAAGTCGCCTTTGCTCCCATTGTGGACGAGGCAGGAGAACCGCTCAGCCCGTGACATGATAATTCCCTACCCACGGCTGTCTCGGCCGCTTGCCTGCAGAGCTTGAATCATTTCTCTCATTCGATGCAGAAGTTGGAGGATTTCCTTGAAAATAGAGTCTTTGTTTGGCAAATATTTCTCCCGTCTGGTCCGGGGCTGTAAGCGCTCTTTGTTGATTAAATGACAATCTCTTTCTCAGCCAGCGCGATACCATCAGCAGAGAGAGAGGACTTTTGAGGCCCATCTGAATCGCCGGGGAAGGGTCCGCGCCCGTGCAGCCGCCCTGCACGGAGGAAGTGCTGTGGGTGTTAGAGAGCGGGTTTGTTTTTTAAAAAAATACCAGGCTACATCCTTAGCGGTTTCAAATTTGGGGCACAGGTTGTCGAGCTGTTCTGTGATTTTTAGAGCACCTGAAATAATGGGATCTTAGGCTGGAGGCGATCTCCGAGAACCTCCCAGCCACCATCATAATACAAATGGGTCGTAATAAAAAATAGATTAGTGTGAGTCCACAGAAGCCAGCAGAGCTCTATCCCTCTCACGGGCTAGGAATCCAGATGAATATTTCATTTAAAACGTTCTCTTATGTTGGCTCATATCATTGTGATATCTGAGTGTCTCACATTTGTAACGCAACTTTACAACAGCTTTGCGAGACCTGGAAATCTCAGACTGAAAATTATTTCAGGAACCCCCCGTCTATCTTATTCCGTGTCGGTGCAGCATCTTGCGCAAAGCGGGCCACGACTGGGGCTTCGCGGTGCCACTGAAGATGCAGAATAAGCAGAGTGAGACCACACATCTCAGGTCAAGGCTGCACCGACGCGCAGAGCGATGCAGGAAATTGGATTGAGCCTCCCGGTGCCGGATCGGTCCCACCGGCCCATCCATCTCCGCAGATGGAACAGCCGCAGCAGTCAGAGCACTCCAGCGCTGGATCGTCATCTTCTATCAACGCATGGGAAGACGACGAGGTTTGCAGAGCCTTTTCCGTCTCACGGGGTTTGTGAGCAGCCTCGCTTGCTCTAGCGCCACATCAGTGTTTGTAAACAACCCTCTTAAAATACATCGAGCAGGATGTGGGAGCATCACGTGAACGTGCAGCTTCTTGTCGAGGCAACGGGCCCCACTCCGCCCTCGAAGGGTAGAGCAGAATAACTCACCCAGCTCACTTCCACCAGCCTGCCCCGAACATCGAACATCACCAAGGACCGCGCAGCGTAGGCGTCTCCACTTCCCACCTACGCCGTGGGAAGAGCACGGGGACAAGGACCGCGCTGACCAGGGATGCTCGGATGCTGTGGAAATGACTTGCTGCCTCTGCCAGACCTAATTTAGCAGACGACACCAGCTGCTTCCCAAAGAGGTGCACATAACCCTGAAACAAGCTGCTATGAAATGACTCAGCCAAGGCAAACCCTTCCTCCTCAAACCTCCTCGTGCTGGTGTTTGACATATGACCTGGCAGAGGGCGATTGCTAATAATACCTACATTTTATATAGCACTTTTCTTCGGGAAATCTCAGAGGTTTTACACAGAAGTCAAGTCTATTTGGAGCTCAAGGCTTCTAAGGATGTGTCAAGGACAGCGAGTTTCGGTACCCAGGACGGCAACACGGGAAGGGTCTATTGCCAGGACAGATCTGCTAAACCAATCTCACAAGAAAGTAATGATGGCTGTGGTTAATTTGCCATTGTTAGGGTCCAGAGTAAACACCCCAGAGATGATCAGAGAGTTCGTCTCTTTCACAGCCATGTTTTCAGCTTAGCCAGCAGAGTTTAGATGCTACAGTCCCATTTTGGGATGTGCCCCAGAGACCGGCAGGAGCACGAGATGGCTGTGAGAGCACCTCATGCCCTGCCAGGCCGGCAGCACCATCCCACCACGGGAGGCCTGAGCTCTGGCACTGCGGCCAAAGCAGGTGCCCGACCCTCGGGCAAGTCCGGGGAGGGAACCAGCGAGGCCTCACGCGCTGGGGACCGCTCAGAAATAGCCCCGAGCTGCGCAGAGGAACGCCTGGGGAGAGCTGGTGCGTACACTGCAGGCTTTGTCTCGGGCAGGTCGGCTGGGTGTGTGCTTCCTGGCATACAATTCCCAGATTAGCAGGAGCCGGGCTGCCAGCAGCTCCTCCAGCCCGGCCGTGAATGAGCCGCTCGGGGCTGGGAACCGCTGCCGAGGTCAGTGGTTCAAGCGCCCGTCGCTGGCGAGGAGCTCAGGGCAGAGGCAGGGGATGGGGCGAGGTGAGGACGCGGGGATGGGGCATCTCCTGCCATGCACCCAAGGGAAAACGAAGGGGCAGGGGGGTCATTTCTCCACCCCATGGGGACAGGATCCCCCAAACCCCTCTCTGATGCCTCTGTAAAAGGTTGGCTTTGCAGCCCCAGGGGATGGAGACCACCACTGGCCAAACCAGACAAGGCAGCATCTCCACTCCTTTTGCAGCGGGTGGGGAACAGAGGCAGAGACCTATCTCTTCTTACCCCCAAATTAATAAATAAAGCTCTTAAAAGCTACAGAGAATAACTGATGTGGAGAACATGAAAAAGTGGGAGGGTGGAAGGGTTGGGAGAGGAGAAAGAGTGATTCAACACAGAACTGTTTAATAAGGGAAAGTGAATAATCAGAGGGAGAAGTGAGAAAAATTTATTCACACTAAATGCTTAATCTAAAAAAAAATTAAATAATTCAAATCAAAGCCAGGCTGTGCCAGCCAGGGGAGTGATACTCACCGGTCCTTCCCCAGGAACGGGAAAGGAGAAAGCAAAAAGGGAAGTGTGGTATGTTCATTAAAGGGAAACATGGGGGAAAGAAGAGCAAAAAGCTGAAGCCGAGGACCTCTTTAGGACAGGGCTAAGCCTGGCTGGTACCGGGGTGGGGAGCAGAGAGGAAGCGTCACGCTCTCCTCCGGGAGTGCTGCCGACATGGGGTGCTCCGTCGGGGGCTGCTGCCCACCTCTCCCTGGAGCTGGCTCTGGGGAGGGCAAAGGTTGGCAGCTCAGGGACCGAAGCGGTCGATGCAGAGCGGCGCTGCCTCCCACCAGCCCTGCTGCCCGCTCCCACCGCCCGGCACCAGGGCTCCCGGTGCTGCCCTGTGCCCCAAAATGGGCTCTTCCCTTCCATCGCCTGCAGCCGCTGGGCAGCGCAGGGCCCGGGGCCACGGGGCTCTGGGCACCTCCAGCATCTCTCCCTACGAGACCTGGACCCATGCCGGCACGTGGCAACCGTTAGCACGGAACGAGGCTGCTCCAACCCCCCACTGGCACCTGGCTGCTTGCACCCCTCCAGCCTCCAGCCCCCTTTACTGCCTCGGAGAAGCTGGACACCAGCAATTCCCCACCGACTGCGGCTGCGGGAGCTGTGCCAGGCGTGCCCCTGCCTTTCTCTGCCTGGGAAGACCGTGCTTATGAATCGGCGTCTGTTTGCAGACACCCCCTCAGAGGATGAAAGGAGCTACTGTGCGGGCTCTCGGGATCAGACCCACACCCTGGAGCTCATGGCAGATGGGTTCAGACAGAGAAGCATCCCTGTTAAACTCCGGGTGCTTTCCTGAAGTCTGTGCCTGCCCACGCATTGCAGAGCGAGGTGGCTGCAGAGAGAGCCAAGCATGGAGGGAAAAAAAAACAAAATTAACCAAGCAAACAACCCGGTAAAACTCCTGACCCGCACGGCGTGAGACAAAGAAACCGCCTCCACGCTCCGTTTTCCAATGCTATTTGGGAATTTCCCAGCCCCTTGTTGCAGCTACTGAAGACAGAACAACACATCTGGTCTTTGCACGAGGGAGAAGACGGGGTGCTGTGAGGTGACCCCCACGCAGCCGGTGGGCAGCGAGGGCATGCAGCGCCCC
>VZSZ01002916.1:43495-99215 GCA_013398815.1 Ibidorhyncha struthersii | reverse complement strand
GGCTCCCCGCCCAGCCGCGCCGGGGACCGCCGGGACATGGGCGCACGGGGTTGTGGGGCTGTGATGTCTGTGGCTGCTGGGGCTCGTGGGCCAGCTGGACCCTGGTGCCGTGCTGGGTGGGTACACACCGAACTGGGCAGACTCACCTGTTGGCTCTTCTAGTCCAGGCTGGGAGGAGTGGGGCTGACTCTGCGGTGCCCGTGCAGGGATGGCAGCAGGGCATGGATGTCCTGGGGGATCTCTGTCCCGGAGAGGGTTACCTGCCCTGCACGCCGTGTGATGGAATCAGTCCCGTGTGCGGGCCCGGGGTCAGACCTGTGAAACGCTCGTCCCAGAGGATGCTCCACTGCCCTGCATGCCGCGTGATGGAATCGCTCCCACACACGGGCCCAGGGTCAGACCCATGAAACGCTCATCCCAGAGGATGCTCCACACGTTTCCTGGAACTTGATCTTCATAACATGTCAGGGGTGACTTCAGAGCTCCGTAACCAGGCGTGTTCATAGGGGTTATGGCTGCCCATGCAAATACTCTCCCCTCCTGCAGCTCGCAGTTCTGCCACCCTCTCTGGGCCAGTCCAACCATCTTCCCTGCCCCCAGGCACTTTCCTTTGGAAAAAAGTTGGGAGCAGTGGTGAGCACATCATGAGGGGACACAGGAAAATGTGTCAGAGATCTTTAAGGAAAGGACATGAGGGCGAAATGAGAAACAGTTGAGGCAAAGGTCTTTTTTTATTAGGGAAAGCTGGCAAGTTCCAGGAAGGCTGATTCTTTGCATGGCACGTGCTCATTAATAAAGATAAGACTCCTGTGCCATCTTGGAGGTGTTGCTAAATCCACATCCCAGGTGCTGTCTGCTGCTTTTAACCCTTTGTGGCCTCCTACAAGAGCAAAAAGTCAGGGTGGAGCTGAATTTTTAGCAGCTGCTGAGAATTAGGGACTCCTTCCAGTAACCTGCAGCTTCCCCCAAACCCTCTCTTGAGCCCAAGCCCTGGAGAGTCTTCATTTTCTGCAGCCTTGGGCTGTTTTTAAGTGTATGGATGTCATACCCACCTTCACGCCCCACCCTGCTCTCTTCCAACACGGTATTCTCATAAAAAAGGGGGAATGGGGCAAATCAAAGGGGCGCGGGGCTGGGAAGCAGGAGGAATAAGGGCAGCAGTACTCTGGATAGTGGAGAGGATGGTCTGAGGCACTTTGACCCCCGGCAGAGACTGGCAGTGAGCTCTCCTGGGCGTTCACTTGGTTTGCAGAAGTGGGAGTTCAGGGTCCCCCCCAGGGAGCAGGTTACGGACCGGCAGCGTGCTGACGGGGACGTAACTTCTGGTCCCGGATGTGCATGCGTGCAAAAGGGCTGCGGTGTCGCATATTGCAAGAGAAGAAAGCGCTGCAAGAAACTATATTGAGAAGGAAACTGAAAATGAAAGTTCCTCTTAAATGATGGCCGCAGTTGCAGCCTGTTGCTTCCTAAGGGTTCGCCAGATGGCAAATGTGAAGAATCACGAGTCGTCAGCTTCTTGGGCACTGCACTCCTGTGCTCACCGGCCGTCCTTCATACTGAGCAGTCAGGTCTGCATCAGAAATTCCCACTTCTTCGTGGCTGAGGTCTGGGTCAGAGGCAGTGGGGTGATGTGGAACGCAACCGGTTGTACCTATAGACCAAACTGTAAAAGCTCCGGAGGCAGCTGAGCTCTTTGGCTGGATGTGTCCCCATCCTCCCCAGCGCTCGCTGCATCCTCGGGTTGTAGCAGTGCGAAGCACGGTAGAAATCCATACTGCTCCGCTTATCCACGCACTCCAGAGAGCCGCCCTGAGTCTGGTCTCGCTTCCCTTCCCGTGCAAGGTGGGCTGGAGCTGTAGCCCCACTCAGCGCCCGAGGAGGGCTGGGGATGGCGGCGGAGGAAGTGCGGGAGGGTTTCCTCTGCGGAGGAGGGGACGGGGCCACAAGCATCCGCTCCAAGGACTCCCTGAGCTGCCTCCACCGCGTCCCAGAGCAGAGAAGAGCAAGGAGAGGAGCAGCTATGGAGCAGCTCAGTCTCTGCTGATGTGGGCAAGCGGGAGCCAGCTCTCCTCTCTGGCTTACCCTCGGTCCCAACTGCTGACCCTCATCACGTTTTCAGCTTTTCCTTGGATGGGGACGTTTGAGGTTGGGGAGGAAAAGGGAAATCCTGTCCTCGGAGGCGCGTAGGAAAAAACAGCATCTCCATCTGTGTGTCACCGCGGCTCAGGCTCCCTGAATGCAGCTATGCAAATACACGATGGCTTTCTAAGCCGGGCCGGTAAGCTTTGCATTTCCAGTCCCCCATCCCCACCTCGAGTGCAGGCTGTACTTTACATTACCGTTTATGGTCTCAGTTTATTTTTTCGTCTGAATAATCTTCAGTGTGAAGATATAAGCTTGGACCACGTGTTTCACTTCAGATCTTGACATAGGTGGTTATTTATCCATAACCAGCGCTTTTTAAAATTCTTGCCCACGGTGCAATTTAAATTTCTGGCTGTTGATGTGTCTTCATGGATTTAAACCTGGTGCAAATCAGAAAACCCACCAGTTTAGCCCTGTAGAAGTCTGGCCTGGGAACATGTACTGGCACGCCAACAACAGGCCAGGAGCTGCAGCGATCGCTCTCTAACCCTGACGGTAACTGCGTGGCCTCGCTTCCTTCTCTGCAAAAACCAGGGGGTGAGGGCAGTGCGACGAGCAGAGGGGTGAAGGAGCTGAGGACTGCGACGAGCCCTCAAGCACAGCTCCGGGTTTAGGATACCTGTGGAGCTCAGGGGCAGTATGAGCTGTGCCTTTGGTTCTCACTTAAGTGTCTTATTCTGAGAGGAGCTGAGGAGAAGAAACATAAAGATCAGGGGGAAGGAGATGTAGGAAAACAGAATGCTCATCTCCCGTAGAAGTTGTGGAAAACAAGTCAGAATTGCTTGCCGAGAGAAATTGGCACTGTCGCTGCAGGTCGGCGCGGGAGCTGCGGCAGCTCAGTGCAGTCATAGAGTCACAGAATCGTTAAGGTTGGAAGGGACCTTCAAGATCATTGACTCCAACCACTAACCCAACCTGACAAAGCCACTTCGAAACCATATCCCCAAGTACCACGTCTGCCCTTTTTTTAAACACCTCCAGGGATGGCGAATCCACCCCCTCCCTGGGCAGCCTATTCCAATGCTGGAGAACCCTTTCAGTGAAAAAACTTTTCCTAATATCCAACCTAAACCTCCCCTGGCGTAACTTGAACCCATTTCCTCTCATCCTATCACTTGTCACTGGGGAGAAGAGGTCAGTCCCCATCTCTCTACCCCCTCCTTTCAGGTACTTGTAGAGAGTGAGAAGGTCTCCCCTCAGCCTCCTCCAGGCTAAACACACCCCCAGTTCCCTCCGCCGCTCCTCATCAGACTTGTCCCCCAGACCCCTCACCAGCTCCGTTGCCCTTCTCTGGACACGCTCCAGCACCTCAGTGTCTTTCTGGTAGTGAGGGGCCCAGAACTGAACACAGTACTCGAGGTGGGGCCTCACCAGTGCCGAGTACAGGGGGGTGATCGCTTCCCGAGTCCTGCTCACCGCGTTATTCCTGATACAGGCGGGTTGGTTTGCTCTTGCCGCAGGTTGGTCGTGGGTTGGTTTGCTCTTGCCGCGCTCTGAACCGTCGGGGCGTCAGCGTTCCGGGCAGTGTTTCGCAGCCCCACGGCTCCGCTCCCAGCCACGTCCTCCAGGTGCAGCCGGCGGAGTCGTAGAGCCCTTTGTGCTGTGAATTTTGCTTTCATCCCAGCGTGAAGCCACTGGAGATGCTGCTGTTGCCTGGGCTGAGCGAGAGCCCAGCCCGGGGCACCCGCGGAGTGGGTCAGAGGAGAGCTGGCGGGTTTCCAGTAAGGGTAGGGAGGTGGTGAATGGGGTAGGGAGCTGGGTGACTTTCCTCCTCTGGCATATGACTCTCTGCAAACACGTTACTGAGAAGAGTCAGGAAGAGAGGAGAAATCTAGCCGAGGGACTCAGTGTGGCCAGGAATCGGGGAAGGGAGGAGCCAGGTCACGGGCAGAGATAAAAGCGGGCGGCATCGCTCCTCTCGAGCATTTGGCTCAGCCAAAGGGGCTTCCGAAGGCTGACCTGGGAGGTGGGTGAGGGAGCTGCGCGGCTCCAGTGTCCCCGTTGGCTGCTCATAACCTGGGTCACTTACCGTCTCTTGTCATTCCAGGTAAAGCTGATACTCCCAAGCAGTTCTCTGCGATGGCCTCAGGGAACGACGGTGACCCACCGAGGGCCCACGGACGCCGGGGGAGCAATGGGCGCAGGCTGTCACGAGAGCGCAACTCAGGTGAGAAGCTTGCTGTGAGATTCAGGGGAGGAAGCATTTTCAACCCTTTCTTCTCCCCTTCTTCTCCCCTTCTTCTCCCCTTCTTCTCCCCTTCTTCTCCCCTTCTTCTCCCCTTCTTCTCCCCTTCTTCTCCCCTTCTTCTCCCCTTCTTCTCCCCTTCTTCTCCCCTTCTTCTCCCCTTCTTCTCCCCTTCTTCTCCCCTTCTTCTCCCCTTCTTCTCCCCTTCTTCTCCCCTTCTTCTCCCCTTCTTCTCCCCTTCTTCTCCCCTTCTTCTCCCCTTCTTCTCCCCTTCTTCTCCCCTTCTTCTCCCCTTCTTCTCCCCTTCTTCTCCCCTTCTTCTCCCCTTCTTCTCCCCTTCTTCTCCCCTTCTTCTCCCCTTCTTCTCCCCTTCTTCTCCCCTTCTTCTCCCCTTCTTCTCCCCTTCTGTGTTTTCTCTGAAAAGATGTTTTTTTTCATACCTCCAGGGCCCTTTGCAAGACTGGGCTAACAAATCAGTTCAGCAAAGCTATGCTGAATTGAACTGGGAGAGCGCGCGGTCAATGCTTTTGGGAGATGCTTGGCATTGGATGAGCACGGTGGGCAGTAAGGGCGGCTCGAAAGGCACGGAGAAAACAGCGTGCGGGGAGCTGCTGCTCTGGGGTACGCCGGCAGCTCCGTACCGGCAGGCGTAGCGGGGGGCGCAGCGCTTGGGGCAGATCGCCCAGGCTGGCTGCGAGATGTGCAGCTGGTGCCTGGTGTCATTGACTTTCCCTTCCCCGAGAACAAGGGAGCGAAAGGTGTTTGATGTTTAAAACGCACAGAGAAACACGCCTTGGCGAGCAGCGCCTGGTCTCACGCGGTTGGTTTCAGTCTTGCTGTGTCAGTCGTTGGATGAAATCAGGTCTCCGGTGGTGCCCTGACATAGCAGCGATGAAAAATTACGGCTCACGATCATTCAGAAGCGGTTCAGTCCGTTTCTGGTGTGTGCCGAGCCCAGCAGACTGTGTAATTGTGTTTCACACTAATGGGTGAAACTGGGAACGGGGCCGAAAGGAACCTGGGAAAAACCTCAGCTCCCGTTTCATCCCAAAATGATAAAATGCCACTGCACAGAAAGCTGTTAAACACGGGTGACTTCTTAACCTGTTTTGCAGGTGGACTTGTAAATAAGGCTGAGTCATTGCAGCTCTGTCAATAATGGAGATTAGAAGCCGTACCTAACTGTCTCTGTACTCGAGCTGAGCGCCAGCTCAGAGCTGGTTTATTGGCCTGATAATGTTATTTATATGCTGGTATTGCCTGGACTCCTCTCCACCTCGGAGTACCGTTTGTGCTAGATCCTGCACGAATACATTGGAAGGAAAAACACCCTGTCCTTCCCTTACCAAAGTCTACAAGGTATGAAAATAAATAAATAAGAGCAGTTGTTTACATATGCTGATTTCCTGTTGAGGCCAATGAGATGCTGATGTGAAAACCAGTGAGAGGATCAGGCCCTGAGCTCTAACCACACCGTTTTACAGTCGCGCTTCCTGTACACTTGCAAACACTTACCGGCAGTACCGGCATCCCTCTGCTTCCCAAAACTCAGGGGGGGTCCGTCTGGAGTTTGGAGGTGGGATCTCCACACGCCTCTTAGGCAGAAGCCTCATGGACTCCAGTGGAAGCAGAAATGTGCAGCTTCCACCAAGACGTGCGGTGGGATTACGGGGCAGAAAGTGGCTTTTGTCAACAGGTATTAAGCCTGTTTTTTCTTTAGGGCTCGCTTGCTCTGTTTTTCTTTGGATGCAGTAGGGAGTGAAGAGATTTATCTGCTTCTCTAGCGTTTGCTTGAGCACCGTTCTGAGTCCTCGCTCTACAGCCATTGCTTTGGGCATGGAGGAGGTGCTGCCATTTCTGCCTGGGTTGGGTGGCAATCTGCACTTGTGGTGTTTTTGGGGCATTGTAGATGAAGGCAGGAGCTTTGTGCTCCGGGCTGTACGTGATGAAGAGGAGGAGCAACTTAGCTCGGGAATAGTCATGCAAAGGGGTGGGAGGCCCAGCACCAAGGGTGCTGAGCTGAGCTCGGGGAACAGGGCTCATGCTTCAGAAGGTTAACCTTGCCCTCCCTCGGTTGTCATCTGTAGCACGGGGGTGGCAGTGCCTCCCCATTCAGACGTGCTGCCAGGGCACGCACACAGCCACGGGAACGGTTTGGGTAATTCCATCGAGGCTGAGATCCGACGATGGGACGAGCCATGGAGGTGGCTGTCCTCACACTCGCTGGGAACCGTGTCAAACGCAGCTCGGCTCCCCTGCGCTGCAGAGGGACAAGTCCACACTGTGAAAGTATTGGTTATGTGGTCACACTTAGCTCCCGTGTGCAGCACGTTAGCTGGAATCCCAAAGCACTTTGCTGAGAAAGGTGATGTATCGCTATATCCGCTTATTACTGCTCGGGAAGCAGAGGGAGACCGGCTGCAAGTCTCTGCAGGGATGTCCAAGGCGCCAGGGCTGTGCCTGGAAAGCCCGGCCGCTCT
Organism: Ibidorhyncha struthersii; assembly: GCA_013398815.1. Lineage (NCBI taxonomy): Eukaryota > Metazoa > Chordata > Aves > Charadriiformes > Charadriidae > Ibidorhyncha > Ibidorhyncha struthersii. The sequence goes on along the minus strand of VZSZ01002916.1, from coordinate 92,405 downwards.
GCCTCGCAGTTTGCAGTGTCAGATTGGCAACTGTTCTCTTCCTCAGATTACCTGGGCTGTCTCACCCGTCTGTGTGTGTTCAACACTCAGGTAACGTACCTGGAGAGGTGTCAGGTTTGATCCGTGGTTGTTTGTCTTAGCTCTGGACTTAACGTTGCACGTGGAGCCAGTCATGAACTGATAAATAGTTGCTTAAGGACGGTAGTCATGCAGCTGTGAGCATGTCCGTGTCTTCATCGCCAAGACCACTTGCAAAATGAGCAGGAAAAATGTGAGCTGCCTGTTTAAGCCTGGGTTCTCATACATTCTGTAGAGCAACCAAAATCATTTAAACATACTTTTCCCTTGTCTGGTGCCCAAGCAGTTCCTATCTCCAGCACGAACGTAGAGTATTGGACTTCCCATTGAACTGCATCTCCCATCAATATGTGGTTTCTGGTTTAAAAAGAAAGAAAAAAAAAGTCATCCTTCCGATGGCTGTGCTGGGAAATAACTGCTATGGAATTGCCTGATGACTCCTTTGTTCTGGCCTGCAAAGGATGCCCCAAAAAATCTTTTATGAAAAACTTGATGGGGCAGAGAGAGGTGCGTTGCCAGAGCTGAGATGCCCACCCACCTCGGGCATCCCGCGCAGCACTGGGCCCAGCCTCCCTCTGCAGGTCGGTAGATAGGGGACAGATCTCGGTTTGGGCAGCAAAGTACCAGAGCAAAACCTTGCTGCAGCCCCCAGCCCCGCCGCGAGCCTGTAACTCTGGGTGTGTTGGTGGGACACCACTGAACATAAGAATTAAAGCAGGTTTCTTGAGTCCAGTCCAGAATCTGGACCAGAGACTCTGCCTTATTGACAGATGAATTTCTGTCTTCAAACCAAGGGTGTTTGCCCGTTAGCTCTGCAGGGAGGCTGTTTGAGAATACGGCTCCCCTTTCGGGTGGGACGGGAGTTTGCCCTGTCTAGAAGCTCTGCTCTGGGGTGCGAGCTGTGCAGGATGACGCCAGCAGGATGCAGTGTCAGGTTGATCAGCCTTTGATCCTGGGTGGCATCGCCGTTGACAGGCGATAGGTTTCACAAGGGGCTGCCTTGCCTGGTGGAAGCCAACCCAAATCCATTAACGCAGATACTGCTCATCCCACGCTTGAATTGCAACTGCCGTGAGGTGGAGTTGAGCTTCCCCTCGAGGCAGAAATCTCCAGAGACCGTTCTTGGTTCCCTGGAGCTGTCTTCTCTCTTCGGAGCCTGTTGCTGTTTCCAGGCTGGATATCTCCCTCTGTGCAAACAGATGCACCTCTCAGTGCACTTATTGCCCGTCTCCTGAGCTCGAAGGGGATGCTGCCAGGTTGCATCTGTCATTATTACAGTCTGTAGCAGGGCTATTTAGTTGTTACAAGGTCTGACGGATAACTTTGGTGAGACCTGCCAGTTTTTACCGTAGTCCAGCTGCTCTCCGGGAGACGGGAACAGTGAGAAATTAAGGACCTTGCACAGAAATGCAGATGCGGCATGTTTGAGACTGGCTGAGGTCCGGTCAACGTTGTCTACGGGATGGATCCAGGCAAGAGGCCGTTGTTGGGGTAGGTCTGGTGTAGATGCTGAGGGTAAGCGGGGGACTGAGGATGACCGGGTTGCTGCTCCATGAAGCAGAAGCAGAGCAGGTCCTCCCTTGCGGCATGGGGGTTCACGGCCCCCTAACATGGCCCCGACGATCCCACACGGAGCCCAAAGATCCCAGAGGAGCTCCAAACCGCTCTCCCCCTCTCTGCTGCTGGTACTGGAGTCCACCAGAAAAAATCTTGATCCAGATCCTCTTCCTTTGAGTGGGAGAGACCCAGAGATGGTCCCAGTGGGTTCGCACCTTAGGGGGGGGGAAAGATGCGTGTTCTCCTGTCCTTGTCTTACTAAAAATAGCGCCTGGGGTAATTAAAAGCAGGGATTTTTTTGGTACGCTTATTTCCTCTTTTGTTCTCGCAGTGTTTACCCGGCCTCTCACTGAAACTGTGAGTCAGTCGGTTTCGTTTTCGGGCTCTCGGTGGAGCGGTCACGGCTCCTCCAGGAGGTGGGATTTGTTTACCGCCAAATAAACCCCTTCCTGCAAAAGAAAAAACAATCCCGTGAAAACACAGCGACCAGGGCTTGTCATTTCCCTTCACCTTTATTTACCCAACCTGAACTCCGTGTAACCTGAGTCTCCTCACGACAGGTCCTCTCCCTGCCCCGCGCCCCACCCGGCGCTGGGCCCATCTCCCCGGAGCCCCCCGTGGGCCACGCAGATGTGACCATCCAGAAAAAATCTGCAAGGAGCGGCGCGGCACGTTTTGGAGACCTGGATATGGGGTTTTATGGAGCAGTGTTGCCAGGACAGCTGTGTCCAACAGGCCAGGTCCTCACATCCCAGCCCTGGGACATTGCTCGGGCAGGAGCATCTCCCCATTGGAAATGCAATTTCTAGTGGCCAGAGAACGGCATGGCCGTGCTGGCAGGTGGATGTACTGGGATATACTGGGAAAGGGTTGTAGCGGGGTTGGCTGCAGCGTGCTGCACCGCTGCTAGACAGCGTTGGTGGTGCAGATGTGCCGACCTGCTGCGGGTCAGCAGCACGCCTTGCAGGACGGTCACCTAAAGCCACGGGTCCGCAGGGTCCTGTGCTTGTGACATCCCCGCAGGTAGCTCGTTGTCCTGGGCTTTGCTCCTCGCTTAACGTCTGTGAATGTCCGTCCTGAACGGTGATACCCTGCCAAAGGAGCAAGGCTCTGATCCGTCCGTACCATTTCTGTCCCCTACAAATTTTGCATCTTAGAAAAGAAACCAGGCAGAGCTGTGCTACCAGGACCTCAGGGCCAGTGGTGGGACTTCACTGGGCTCTTTGGGAACTGGTGCTCCAGCCCAGATTGCTTCTCGAGCCGGCTGAAACCAAGCTCTAATCAGAGACATCCCGTGACAGACTGGGTACTTTCCCCAGGACCGATGTAACACATGTGATAAGGTATCGGTAACCATGGGACCGACGGGACTGAAACGCCTCGCCGGGGGCTCCCTGCTCCTGAGCGGGCAGGTCCTGGTCACGGCCAGACCCTTGCTCTTCCCCGAGCGGCGTGGGGACAGGGGACATGCTGTGCGGGTCTCGAGCTGAGCTGTTCGCAGACAGGCGCGCGCTTATCGACGCCGGCTGTTTCTGACTCGCTTCCTGCCTGCACGGAGCCCGGTCGGTTTTCGCGCGCTGTCGGGGCCGGGTGACGTTACTGCACGGACGCATTCCCCTGCTGAACCCTGAATACCTGCCGTGCCGAGCCCTGCTTGTTTACGAGAGCAGGGGAAGGAATCTGTGGCACCCAAAACCTCCCCCCAGCACAGCCTCCCGCTCCCCGTGCAGGGGGTTTATTGCTTCCATGGGTACTTGTTAGCAAAGCGGGGGGGTTGGGTGCCTCCCCTCGCCCAGCGGCCACGGCTGTGCTGGAGCAGGCGTTCAATTCAAACTTATCACCTGGCTGTTTATCTGCTTTCAAGTGCAGGATGGGGGGTCACCAATCTGGGGTAGGGTTTATGAGTTATTCAAAAGCGCTTCTCCTTTCTGTTCCTGCCAGCAGCCCGTGCAGAAGTTGCAAACCCTGCCCTGGCATCGCCGCTGCCGGGCCGGTGGGCGTACGTGAGACCGGTGACGCGTGATGGAATCAGCAAGGAATTATACTCAAACGACCAATCTCACTTTCGCTCGTCACATCATCGCTGACACCGTGCGAGGGCACGATGGTCGGTGACCCTGAAAAGCGAGGCTGTTGGCTGAGGGTCAATGGGCAGCGCTAGATGGAGCTTTGCCTCCAGTTTGGGTTTGGATCTGAGATTCCTGAGCTTGTTTGCGCTGAGCAATGCCCTTACCGAGAGGGGCTGTTACGCAGAGAGCGCTGCCAAGCTCAAGCGCTTGAACATCTGGTTTGTGTTGTGACTGTCCCGTAGCTGTCTCTTGCCAAAAATGGATTCAAAAGGTGGGCCTGTGCCCCTAAGAACAAAGACTGGCTTCAAAATTAGCTTCCTGAGAACTAATTTTTGTTGGATTCTTTTTGTTTTACTGCAAAAGGCTAGTGTTAATACAAACAGCACAAATTTAGGCCTAAAATAAAGGAATGGTCTCTTTCCAACTTGGGAAAAGGGGGAGATGAGCTGCTGCCTTGACTTTTCTTCCTCTTGGCTCTCTTAGAGGACCAGGTGGTGGAGGAGACAGAGGTGGTGTTTCGGAGCTATGCCTTCTACCGCTACCAACAGGAGAGAGAGGAGAGAGGGGAGGAGGTGCCCATGGACCCAGAGATCGTGGAGATCCAGCAGGAGCTGGGCAGGTAAAACTCTGATACCAACCGTATGCGCGACCCCATCCCAAGCCAGGCTCCATTACAGACCCACCCCTCCGTCCTGCTGACCTGTCCGTAACGCCGTCTTCCCTCTCAGCAGCACTGAGAGCCGGGTGGGAAGGCGCCTGGCCATCATCGGTGACGACATTAACGAGCGGTACGACGCAGAGTTTCGCGACATGCTGAAATCCTTGCAGCCCACCAAGGAGAACGCCTATGAGCACTTCACCAGAATAGCCTCCAGGTAAGACCACTGGCTCCCTCGGCGTGGCCTGGATGCCTTCTCCTGGAGAAGACCAGGGAAGGAGAGGTCAAACGGGGTGCAATGCTGTCAGTTAAACCCTCGCCCCGACCCCGGCACAGCTGCCTGCACGGCTCTGCCCCAGCACACAGACCTTGTCCGTCCAACCTTCACCCGCTGTTCCTGGGTTGAGCTCCCAACAAGCTCACTGTGATGGTTCCTGTGTTTCCTGCCTGTCTGCTCTTCCTCTGGCACGCTGTCTGCACAGTCTTCACCTGACAATCATCTCGCGGTCCTTGCACAAGCTGACCGGGGTCAGAAACTTTGGGGGATGTGCTTGGGAAGGGTGACCCGTGCATCAGTAGCCAAGCGAATGTCCCAGCTCCTCTCCAGGGGTGCGACCAGCCCTGAACCAAGGCAGACCCGCTGCCGGTGCCACTGCTGCTTCCTTGAGAGCTGGGAAGTCCCGATGAGTCAGGCTCAGAGGCACCCAGCGCACGCAGCTGCAGGCTGTGGGGCCGGGCAAGCGCTCGCTGCCCTTGGCGTGGTCCACGTGGAACAGGATCGGACTGACTCAGGATGGGGGATGCTCCGCAGACCTGCGGAGGCGATGCACACCCAACTCCAAGCACAGCAAGAGGGTGAAGAGTGAAGGCAAACAGGCGGACAGCCTTACTGCCCTGATTGCCTGAGGTACAGGCTTGGATCGAGGTGGCTGTCAAGGGGTTCAGTCCTCATCCCTCTCTGTCTGTAGGGAAACCAAGACACTAGGCGCGTTAAACGGTTAGCCCAGGGTCATGCAGAAGACCTCTGGCAGCGCCAGGAGAGAAGCTGGGATCTCTGGGTTCCCAGGTCCCAGGCTCCCATTGATCCTCCAACCGTGCTTGGCTCCGGCACAGCCCCATCCCCATGCACCCTCCGCTCAGTGTTCGTTGTCTAACTGCCTCTTCTTCTGTCCTCTTCCTGCTCCCCTCTCCTTGGGAAGCCACGCTGCGCTGTTTTCACCGCTTTGCCAGCCTGAGGCGGTTAACGCGCCGCAAACAGGTAAATTAATCTCTGTCTCTCTCTTTGTGCTACCTGTTTCTCTGTTGTCCCTTCCCGGGCTCTAACTTCCCCCTCCCTCTGCCACCTGCATGGTGGCAGCTCCACGCCAAGGTTCTGCAGAGAAGACAGTTTTCCTTCGGCTCTGCAGACAGGAACCGCCAGGAACAGAATCGCAGACTCTCCTAGATTGGAAAAGACCCGTAATATCATCTAGTCCAATCCTTAACCTGACACTGCCAAGCCCACCACTAATCCGTGTCCCTGAGCACTATATCTACACGACCCTTAAATACCTCCAGGGATGGGGACTCCACCACTGCCCTGGGTGACGCGTTCCAGTGCCTGATGACCCTTTCAGTAAAGAAATTCTTCCTAATATCCAATCTAAAAACAGGGCACAAGATTAAAACGCAGGGCCTGAGTCTACTCTTTTTATTTTTATCCTTTTTTCCCTTCTTGCTTTCCTCACTGAAAACCAAGAAAAAAAACCCAACTTCAAAAACTGGTCTAGATGAATCAGTGCCAAACCTGCAGACAGTGATGCAGTTTGTGCCCACAGCAACCAAACGCTGGATTGGGGCAGCTGGCATTGACTGGGCACATTTTGGAGCCCCACCAGCCCTTGGGAGTATCAGTCTAAGGCAAGAGTAGATCAGGTTTTGGTCTTGGAGGGATTTGTCTATGCAGGAAAAAGGAAAATCCTGTTCTAACATGCTTCGTCCTTGGCTATGTTTAAACCTCCTTACCTCCAGGCACAAGCAAAGGATGCTTTGGGACAGCTGGGTGGCAGCTCCTGCTTCTGCAGGCACGTGTAGGGCTTGCTGCAGCCTACAGCCTGACAGCTTCAACCACCACCAACTCCAGCTTACCTTGCTCAATAACCTTGGCCATGAAAGCACAAGCCCTCCAGGCAGCCGACGTGTCCTGCGCCCGGGCGGAGACCTGAGGGCAAGGCAGGACGGGCAGGAAGGTGGCGGGTCAACAACCACCACCCCAGGTTGGACGGGGCTTTGAGCAACCTGGGCTGGTGGGAGGTGTCCCTGCCCAGGGCAGGGGGCTGGAACTAGATGGTCTTCAAGGTCCCTTCCAACCCAAACCATTCCATGATTCTATCCCAAGCTTCCACTCTTAACAGCTGAGAGCCTGTAGCTGCGTAGACAGGATTTGACAATTTCCTTTTCCCTAGGACATCCCTCACCCCCCTGGCTGAGGCCAACAGCCGCTGTGACCGAGACCACGTTTGTTGTACTCTGAAAGCTCATCCTGGTGTGCTTTCCAGTAGAGGCCACGGGTCGCTTAGCCACAAAACAGCTACGTTGTCTGCGTGGCTGGGATGCGCCTCAAGGACTAGTGCAGCATCCCCAGCCCTGCTCTGCAACCGGCGCTGCTCCAGAGCCCGTGGCCCGGGATGCAGAGACTAGGGAGGTCTGTGCCAGCCACGGCAGTGATTTAACCAGACCGTCGGCTTCGTTTCAGATTGTTCGAGAGCGGCATTAACTGGGGTCGGGTGATTGCGCTGCTGGGCTTTGGCTACCGCATGGCCATCCACGTCTACCAGCACGGCATACCTGGTTTCCTCTGCCGCATCGCTCGCTATGTCGCCGAGTTCATGCTCCGGAACCGCATCGCCCGGTGGATCGCCCAGCAGGGAGGATGGGTGAGCCAGCGGGAGCGCGGGGCTGTCCCGGGGGGATTCAGGGGCGAGGGGAGGCAGATGTGCTCCGGCTGGTGGAAGGTGCAGCCTGGGGACTACGGCACTGCTGCGGCTGGTGGGGTCAGCCGGGTGCAAGCAGAGCGGCGAGCCGGCCCAGGCAGATCTAACACGCTCTGGTTATTCTCTGTTTCCCGTTAGGTGGCTGCGCTCGAGCTGGACAATGTTTACATGAAGTACATGCTGGTGGTGGTGGCCCTGGTCATGGTGGGGCATTTAGTGGTACGACGCTTCTTCAGGCCCTGACTGATGTGGGGGCAGAGGCTGGGGGGGTCCGGCCAAGCTCTCTCTCAAATCTCTGCTCTGCGTTGACGTCTCCCAAGAGAGGGGGATTCAAGGAACCTCCGAGAGAGCGAGCAGCTTGGACCTGTGACCCTCCCGCTGCAGGGCCCAGGGTCTCTGCCATCTATGGAGACACCACCAGGAGCTATGGAGAGAAGCAGATGGGGGGGTGGGGGTGGGGGGAAGGTTCAACTTTGTTGTCTGTTTTATGCCTCGCTGAGCTGCCGAGGACAGAACACTGCTGTGACAGTCCTGGCACGCAGCAGCGAGGCGGGAGAACAGGCTCCTCTGGAGTCAAGAGTCTGGAGGAACAAGCGCGTCGTTGTAATGATGCCAGTGTGTGTGTGTGCGCGCGCGTGGGTCTTGTCCAGTCCTTGGGGGGGTGTGCAGAGCTCCCCCTTTGCTAATGGCTCTAATCCAGACCATCCCTGCACTTGAGGAGGGGCTGCAGCCTTGGTCGCTGCAATGGATGTCCGTAGGTGGGGCAAGCCAGCATTAAACAGCCGCGTGGGGCTCGCTTTCACCTTCCCTCTGTTCCTGAGCCCGAGTACTTGAGCCTTCTCTTTCCTTTTAACAAGCATCCCTACCCCTTTTTTAGAGAAACACGCTGACTACCCGTCATCTGGGGGTCGCTGGCAGGACCCGGCAGCGCTGGCTTTGCCCTGCCGCAGCCTCAGCCCGAGGAGCTGCCACTCTGCCGTGGCCGACGCGGGTGCTGGGCTGCAGCCTCCCAGCCCCCCGGGAGCCCAAAGGCTGCCCACCGGCAGGGCTAGGGAGCACCAGCGGGTTTCCAAACACTAAAAAGCTGCGGGGTGAGTAATGGTGGGTGCGGGCAGCCTGCCTGCCCTCCCTCCAGCTCTGCTGAGGGTTTCCATTTGATAGAGTCGGATGCTGGCAAACGAGCAGCCCAGGTGGGACCGGTTGGTCTCCCTTGCTCTCAGTGGGAGGTGCTGGAGGTGCGTCCCATCCCTGCATCAGCTCTGTGCCCCCCGAGCCCGACCAGGCGGGATGGTGCAGACACGTCCTGGTTAAGCGCAGGGCTGCAGTGTTTTCCAGCTGCCCGGACGGCAGAGCCCAGCCCCCTCCGGGCACCGCGTCTTTGGGAAGGGACTTGACCTTGTTCTGTTCATGACTAATGCTTGAGCGTGAGTTCTGGGAGAGGGAGGGAGGGAAGCAGGCTGCACTCCCAAATCTTTCTGACTTTCGCAAAACAGGGGGAGGGTCCCAGCGTGGACTGCATGGTTTAGCTTTTTACTCCAGGTGACCCTGTAAGGCTTGAAACTGTGACCGGCCCTGTCTGAGCCAAACTAACCCCGTTCCAGCATCTCCCATCTCAGGTCAGCCAGCTGGGGGACAGAGCCAGTGGCGCCTTGGAGGTAGGAAATGTGCAGTGGTTCTATGTCTGGGCTTCTCTCCTAACGCAGAGCCCTCCTGAGCTGGAGACTGGGAAAACGGGAATAGCAAAATCGTAGCCCTGAAGAGGCTGAGCCCTCCTGCCCTCTGGGGCTGGAGCAGGGAACTTGCCTGGTATTGCTACTGCATAACGGGCTGGGTGACAAGTGACAGTGCTCCGACTCGTCTCGGTGGGACGGTGATCACCAAAGCGGGGCAGAGCCCAGCTCGCCCGCAGCCCTGCCTGCTGTCACCCGCTGCGGCGGCCACCGGCAGAGCCCGAGGAGGGTCAGCGAGGTCTTGAGAGCATCCCATCTGCCCCCGGTAACAAAGCCGCTCCTGGCAGACATCTGTCTAACCTGTTTTAAAACCCCTCCGGTATTGCCTCCCCACATCGCTGATTCCTCCCTTAATCTTTGCCTTCAGATAGATTTCTTTTTTCCCCCTCAATGCCTGTCCCTTGCTGCAGTTTAAGCTTGGTGCTGCAGGTGCTGTCCCGGCACGGGGACGGGACACCGTACGCCCTCTCCCCTCGCAGCTGCAGAGGCTTCGCCAGGACCAGCCGTCATTTTATAACACTCGCCTCCCTCGTGTTCCTGCCTCTTTTAACATAAGAATAGCAGACCTTTCAGCCTGTTTCCATAGCAGGGTCTTTCTGTGCTTATCATTTTGACCCTGACTGTTTCTGCAGTACCCCTTTCCCTGGCGGGGTGCCCTGGACTGTGCTTAATAGAAAGGCATTAAAATATTTGCTATAATATTCCTCTGCTATATATCTCTGGTTTGGTTGCTTTATTAGGTTTATCTGTGCTGAGGAGCACAAACCTGCAGTGGATTGTCCATGCTCAGGTGTTGCAGCCCTGCTGACTCTTCGAGCAGCTGAATGTCCACCCGAGCTCCTTTGCCCCCTTGCAGGTGTATTTCTTTGCATTTATCCACACACAACTTCATTTACCATCGTGCTACCTGTTCACAAGTCTTGAGAAGGGTCCTCAGATCTCGGGACCCTTCTCTCATGTGAGCCAGTCTGACCAACTTAGTGTCATCTGCAGTTTCCCAGCCCCACACCTTACCTTCTTTTCTGGGTGAAAACACCACCAGATGGAGCCTCTTTGCCACGATGAAAATGAACTACTAATTGTTATTTTCTTTTTCTCTTAATCAGCCGCGTCATTGACGTGTCACTGTCCTCTAGGTTAGTTGTGTGGTTTGGTCGTGTCTCCAGCAGGACTTTTTCAGAGGGCCTTGGAAAGAAAACAGTACATCAGTATTCACTACTTCACCCACACACTCCAAGAACTCTAACCGACTGGAGAGAACTTTTACTTGTACAAAGAGCCATGCTGCTTGTAACTTATTCTCATCTTCCAGATAAGGTGTTTCACCTTGCAAACGTGCTGTAAAGCCAGCAGGCTTTAACTAAAGAACGTTTTTCAGCTTTATGGTAGGTGATCAAGCCTTAGTAAAGTCTGCGATACCGGGACAGAGAAGGGAACTTTTAAAATAGGCGCTGTAGCAAAGGGAAGTTTCCATTTTATCTGTTTTCTCAGGGGATTTGCAGGAAGGATTGTCTCAGGATATCAGCGTACGGTCTCACTCTGCTCTCGCCTCTCCTACCCTTCCTGACACTGCTAAGTGGAAAAAAAGCTTGAACTGGGAGGGTGAATGGGTGACTGGTCTGTAGTACTGTGTCATGTCACTGGATGGCAACGGCATCGCAGGCACGGCCACCTGGGTGCTGGTTCCGAGGGCAGAGAGGGGCTGAGCACCCTCACCAGAGGGAACCCCCTGCCGTTCCAGGTCCCCCTTCTTTGTCCAGGTGACCCCGGTACCCATCAGCTGTGGTCTGCACACCCAGAGCTGCGGGCGCGCACCGCGCTCTGCCCCAGAACGGAGGCAGGCATCACTGGTTTGTACTGGACTGCTGTGGGGGAAAGCACGAGTGCTCTGTAGGGGCAGGAACAGGCTGCAGCAGGGTTGGATTTGCTGGGCTCAAAGCAGACCAAGAAGAGTCAGTGTGGCCCTCCCCAGAAGCTGATGCTCTTTGGAGGGTCAGTGGGCCCTCTCTGGAGAGCCGCGGCGGGTATCTACCTCGAAGCCCCACTCGGCAGAGTTCGGGCAGGGGGCCTGGATGCGGTGCCACAGGCCACCTTGACTATATGCAGAAGGCTTTTGCTCGGGGACTGGCAGTGCCAGGAGCTTTTTTTTTTTTTTTTAAAAAAAAAAAAAAAAGTACATCTCTGCTATAGAAGTAAGAGCTCTAGATAAAACTACATCCTTAGAATAACCCCAAACTTTCCTGACAGAGCTCAATCAGCCACTTTATTCTGCTCAGCCCTGAGCAACTACAACAGTTCTTTAACCAGTGTGAACTTTGTTTAACCACCAACCCAGTCACATACTGTAGCTTGTACGCGAGCGAGCCCATCCGATGCACTGAACAGCAGGGTCTCCCTGCCGCGGCCTTCCTGACCACCACGGTGCTACTGGGCACCACTGCTTCTGCCCCTGGTGAGTGAGGGAAACCCTCAACTGGGAAATGAAGGGAGAAGATGGGGAGAAGGCTCTGCCATGGCTGTTTACGAGAAGATTGTTCACTGAATTGTTTGGGTTGGAAGGAAAATCTCACCCCCACTCAAAGCAAGGCCACCGAAATCACTGCAGGGTGTGGGGGACGGCTGCTGAGCGAGCACGCCGTTCTTCTGGCCTCAGAGACCCAGGCTGGGGCTGCACCCCAGGAAGGGCTGGTTCCCTCTGATGCTCACAACTGAGCTGGTACCAGCGCCTCCCTGGGCTGCCCACTCCTGCACTGGGTGCGGAGAGGAACCAAAGAAAGGCCTGTGCTATTTCCCTTCTCCACCCAGCCCCAAGATCAACAGGCGGGGTGGGTTCAGCATCACGGCGCTCAGTGAAGGCTGAGACGCACCCCAGAAGTAGCAAAGAGGGGTGCAGGCTGTGCAGGTGGTGGCGCGGGTCCCCAGGGCTGGAGGAACCGTACATGGGTGCAAGCGAGGGCTGATCGCAGCCACGAGCTCTGCACCGTGATCCCTTGGGCCTCTCCGCTGGGTCCCGACACATCAAGGGGTGCAGAGAGGAAAGAGGGGTTCCTTTCGGTGAGGATTTCTTTCTGCGAGAGGCTACCCCAGGAGAGGCGTTAAGGGAACGTAGCACGGGGAGTTGTCCGGACAGAAAACTCTAAGTTCAAGCAGAAGCGTGTGTTCGGGAGGGCGGGCAGAGGAATTTCATTCAGAAGGTTACAGTGGGCGCGAGTCTGAAGGAGCAGTCTCATTCACTGAGCCCATCTGACAGCACATTTTACTGCCACCCTCCCCCAGCTCTTTCCTTCTGGATGGAAGAATCTGCCTGAGCTATTGGTTTGCTTGTCAGAACCACCTCTCCCTTCCCGCCGTTCCTCACGCTGCGAGCCAAACCCTGAGCCATCCCTGCCAAACGCCGGGTGCCGCAGGGGCCAGCGCTCCCCAGAGAGACCAGTCTCTTCATGACCAGGACTGGTGGCAACCTTCTGTGAAGCTCTGTGTGACGGGTTTTACACATATACTTGAAACCGCACTATCACTGTTCATTCTGGTCCTTCCTTGCCTCTTTCGCAGTATCAGCGTGTGCAGCGTTTCACACAGCTCCTGTCCCCATCCCTCCAGGAAGCCCCAGTCTCTCCCAGCACGGCGGCAAGGGGACAGGGTGTATGATGGAGCAATAAAGCATGCTTTGCGCTGACTGCAGAGGGGAGGGACTAGCAAACACCTTTTCTTTCCAGGGGGGAGGAGGAGAGGAAGACCCCAGGTTGTCCCAGTAGCAGCAGGGAGATGGGGAACAAGTTTTACCTGTGGGCCAAGCCATTCCCCAGTACAGGGCATCTTTACGTGGCAGACAAAGGGGCTGTGTGGAACACGGTGGGTTGCTTTTACCTGAAAAAAAAACACCTCATTTCTTTCACAAGTATTCTGTTTTAAAAGGATGTAATATATATATATATGTGAAAATAAAAGTGGTACATGCAATGCAAACTCTTTTCCTGGTGGTGTTGAGGGTTTTCTTCCAGAAGCCGTACTCCTTTGCAGGGTGCTCTGGGTGCATTGCAGGTTCCCCTGCATAAATGGGCACAAGGTATTTGGTCTCAGTCGCCCCATTAGTTTAGGGATATCAGTCCTTCTTGCGCTTTTTCTAGCATGAAGAGCGAGATAGGCAGAGAAATCTGCTGCAAAAGCTTGCTTTTCCATCCCTGAGATATAGCACATTTACAGCAAATACTGCAGGGCTGAAGGAGAAACCGCTGTAGCGATGTGCGCTCTGAGCAGCTGCTCGACCTGCCCATAAGTTAAGGATCTTATCTCTGATGTGTCCACACCTCCCTAGCAGGAGGCAATAAGGATAGGAAATTGCAAAGGAAAAAAGGTCTATTACGGAGGAGTGCAACAGGATCCTCAGCTGCCATAAAACACCCCAGTAAATGAAAGGGAAACGTGTGTTCTTATCAGAAAAGCCCCACACATACAAGATGGGGAGATGCTACGGCTTTCCTGTATCGGGATGATAGCGATACCTCCTGCCAGCCAAGAGCCCCAGCTGACCGCACAGAGAACTCGCGTTGCTCAGCGGAACTAGGGCTGGCACGAAGATGGGAAACTGGGGCTCCTGCGACGGCCGCTGTCCCCGGCCCCCGTACCCAAACACCAGCCCAGACCCCCGGGCTGCCGCACGTGCGGCTCTTCTCACACACCGAGACAGGACCCGACCTCGTGCCAAGCCGCCCTCCCGTCCCCGCACCGCTCTCCTTTGCTCAGAGACAAACCTCGCTGCTCACCCGATTCTCACCCCTCGCAGGACCAGTCTGGATGGCGGCTTCCCCCCCCCGCACCGTTCCTACTGGTGCTGCAGGGCTCCGGCAGAACCTGGAATGGGTGAAGCAGCAGGTGATGGTGGGGGACGGACTGCTTTAACACCACTGCCTGCGGTGTGCCAGCTGGGGCTGTGTGCCTTGTTAATGAGCACGTCTCACTAATAGGCACAGACACACCCCACCTGCGCTAACGGTCCCCAACTCACCCCCACCTGCAGCCGCTTCTGCTGATGCCTTCCCACTCCCAGCACTGGTCACTACAGCCCTCGTTTTCGGGGGCTGGGGGAGCCTCCCCTGGGAGCCCCAGTCTCTTGGTCACTGGTTGTGGTGGGGGGCAGTGAGCCCAGGGCAGCCCCCAGTGGCTGCGGTGGGGTGGGGTGGGGGAGAGATTGTCTCCATCGGTCCTTGCTGACGGCTACGGAGCATCCTTCCAATTTCCCTGCCCCCACCCTCGATCTGTTTCTGTTGTTCTGGTTGAGAAAATGGGGGGGCAGGGGGAGGGTTTATGGTTACTGTAGGGCTCTGCGGTGTGACGGGGGTGGTTTTACAGCGGGGGTGGCTCTGCCTTGGCAGCCTGGTTCAGCCAGCTTAGCGATGAATCCAAGTGGCTCCGCAGCTCCCGTCCGCTGCTCAGTCCCAGCCCACGACATCGCCAACAAGTCTGTCATTCCCGCGGAGCAGTGACAGCTTCGTGCCGTTACCCTTCGCGCGCCCTGGGTGCCCGGATCTGCGTTTTCTACCTCTGTCGGCTAAAGTGAGGGAGGAGAGACGGAGGGCAGGATGGTCTGGGAGCAGAAGGTGCCGGAGGGTCTGAACCCAGGCCGTGCCCGTTTTCCGCAGAATTAATCCTGGGGAATGAGTATGGGGGTGTCGGGAGACGGAGAGGAGGTGAAGGCTCCGGTTATAAACTGCTGTGGAAAGCGTGGGGGCTCAGGCTTTCCGCACAATCAGCCAGTAGCAGATTAAGCATCGGAATCTAAATAAATATTTACCCACTAGTTCCTGGTCTCTATAAATAGCCGTATGACACAGTTGCCAGTTGGTACTTCGGGATCGCTGCAGCGAGGTTCGAATAAGATGAGCATTCCCAGACACGCAACCTCGCGTGTACCTGGCTGACCCGACACCGCACAAAAACCCACCGCTGAAGCTGCGTCCTTTGCTGTCACAGAATCATCAGGGTTGGAAGGGACCTCTGGAGATCATCTAGTCCAACCCCCAAGTGCCTCTCTGCAGGGAGAGGTTAAACTTTAACAGAAGATAAAGGGCCCTAATTAAAGAGCCAGCTGCTCCTGTAATCCACTTTGTGTCCTGCCCCAAAACCAGATCAAGCTCCTAATTAAATTACCAAAAAAAAAATAAAAATTAAGGCCACAATATTATTGAAGTATTTGCCTTTGGCCATTCAAATAGAATTGACCCTAAACCAGAATCCAAGATCTGGTGGCAATCTAGATCTTCATCTGGTATCTGAGACGAGTACCTTATCTCCAAAACTGGGTCAAACTCCGAACCGCTCTGAGTTTCGTGGAAATAAAGGTTTTTCTAGCGAATTTCCAGGATACGAAATGAGAGTGGGCAGGAGCTGAGAGATCGCACTTGTTTTTATCATCTTAATTTTTAAAATAAAAATCCTTCACTCCCAGGCAGGTTTTCCTTCGTTTGGCATGTGTTTGAAGGTTCTCAGCCCCTGGCGAAGATTCAGCACGCTGTCACTGCGATGTCAGGGCCACGCTTCCTCCCGAGGGCTCCTTCACATCCATTCATCTCACGCATCATTTCTACCACGGATATCTGGGATTCCACACGGGACCTGGCTGCATTGCCACAAACGAATTGAAGGAAACAGACTTTGATCTCCCATCTGGAAGGGGAACACGGGCAGCAATAAAACCCCATGACTGACATGAACTGGCACGAGCACCTCCGACAGCAGGAGTGCCTCTGTGGCAGCGCTGTGACAATAGCTTGCGGCAAACGGTTTACTAAGGCAGTGTTGGGTTTTTCTTTCCGTCCTGTGAATTGGCAGACAGAGATGTGGATTCTTCTCCAATTTAATCCTTATTCACAGATCTCCCTGACTTTCCCTGAAAGATCTCCCTGAATCGTGGTGGTCTGGGCAAAATCAAGAGGAGACAGCCCTGGAGGTGTGTCTGTCCGTTAGAGCACGGGCTGAGGTGAGCTTGGTCCGGCAGACGTGACCGTTCTGACACGGATGAAGTTGAGCTCTGCTCTGCATTCCTGGCAGGCGTACGGCTTTCCAGATCAAAGCTGGAGGCTGGCCAGGTATCAAGAGCTCCGGCAGAGCAGTTTCATGTCTGCACTCAATATACCGTTTAGACATACCCCTATCATCAGATGGCTGGGGGGGGTACTGCAGTAATTCAATGCCCTTGGATGGATCTCTGGTGTAGAGCAGGATACTCTTCTGTTAAAGTTAGAAGACCTGATCCAGCACAAAGCAAGCGATAAATTCAGTTTTCTGCGTACACCAGTCATTGAAGGCGACCAAACCACAACACTGTCTTTACACAAGTCGCATTTCGAATTCAGAACTCCCTCTCTCCAAAAATGCCCTCACATTTGCTTAAACTATGTCTCTGCCCATCAACTTGTTCACCAGAATAGTCAAGGGAAGTATGCCGGCATTTGCCGTGCGCTGATTGTGCTCGTCTGGGGGGATTTACACCCGTGATTTAAGGGGGGTCGTTCTACACTTACTCTGCAGAACCTGGACCAAAGGTCAGAATGCTGAAACTGGATGAGGTCTAGGTGGCTCAGATGACACCCGCTTTGAACTCCAGGGCAGCACACAAGCAGCTCAAGATGTTTCACAACCCTTTTTCCTTGCGATCTTCTTGCAGAAATCTGCAGCTAAACAATGACAACACACGTGATGACGGTGGCTCAGCCGCATTTCCTTAGAAATAAAGCAATCCTACCATCAAAGCACCAAGCAGCAGGGCTTTGCCAAGGCAGCTTTCTAAGAAGAAATGAGTCATTTTTAACAGCTGGCACATGTGAGCGAGGGAAAGGCAGACCCATAAAGACAGCAAAATTCTGGCACTCTGGAGCTCGTTCAGACTTCCAGCCTCGCCTTTAAAGCAATCCATAGCTGCTCATTTTGTTATTTGCAAGTGGTGTTACTCCTGCTGCATCCCCATCTTCATCGCTCCCTGAGGCAGATGTTGTCGGGGAAAACACAGCTGAGCATCGTTCCCAGCAGAGGCGTTGATCTTCATCCCGTCCCGACTCTGCAGCTGGTAACTCCGCTGCTGCTGAACGGAAAAAAAAACCGTGCTCCTGCAGAGGATTCTGCCGGGGCAAGTTCGTGTGGTCCATCACGGCAAGGGTAAAGCCACCAGAGTATGAACAACTCCACTTGCTGAGGAACCGACCTTAAAAGCCACCAGAGAAGGGCACGAGGAATGGATGCTGCGTTTCTCCTGTGATCCGTTTGCTGTCCCTACCTGGAAGGTGCTCAGATGGGAAACATCTGCTCTCCTTCGCACCCAGCTGCAGCCTTCCGGAGAGAGTGCTGCAAGAGGCAATAGTCACTTTACTCACATATCTCTACATCTGAGGAAAAAAAAAAATGAAGGAAAAAAGACAGGCTTGTAACAATTCACTAACAAAAAACCAAACGGAGGTCCTCAATAACACCAAGGTTGGAGCTGTTAACTGAAGAAAAGGATGCGCACTTCAGAACAAATAAATGAAAAAAAAATCCACATTTGTCACGTCTTCCAAATGTTGTGGTTTCTCTTCCTTTAATAAAACTGTTTTCTGCAGAATCTTTACCTTTATTTTCCCTTTGCTAGGAACGCCCTCCGGTCCCTGTGTTCTTTCACCTTTTCGTTTTCTACTTCTGCTACGACTGAAGAAACACAGGAGAAAAGCATAGTTTTCCTCCTAACAAAAAAATCTCGAAGCATTGTTTTGATGCATCTTGACAGATTTTCTGCAAAAATATTTAGACGAAAAAGAAGCAGTCACTGAAGTTCTCCCTGCTAGTATAAAGGGCATTTCCATTAAAACAAACACAAAGAAACTCAGCCAACCTAATCATGGCCTGAACTGAAAAAAAGCCAATAAATGCAGATTTAGAGGTAATGTTGCTTCCCAGGTCACATGGAAGCCTTGAATTAATAAAAAATTAGGGTGGAAGACACCTTCCACTGAAAAAACAAAAGAGTTGGTCCCTTTCTTCCTTGTAATCACCAGCAATAAAACCATTGCAGGTTGATTAATGCCTTCCCTATCACCAAGACGAGTCTTGTTCCCAGGTTTTGTGCTTCCCGAGCCCTGGGCAAGCCAAGGGCTCGACAGACTCCCAAACGTGGAGGACCCCTTGGGAAGGAGCCTGCCCTCCGCTGGCTGCCAGCTCAGCTCTGCTGCCTTAGCAGGAGGGAAAGGCGCGTTCCAAATCCCCTGAGCTCACCAGGGCGCGTGCAGGAAAGGGTTACGCCATCCTGTGCCAGGAATAAGAGGCACCCAGTCTACTGGAGATCACCATTCGATGCCTGTTGTTGGGGCTTGTCTTGCTTTCCCAGTTCACTGCCTGAACCACCGGGGTGGGGAAATACCCAAGAACTTTTCTTAGACTTGCAAAAAACACAGCTGAGGAGCCAGAGGTTACCTGTGGCTTTTTTTAAGACAGCAGGGGGGTGGGTGCTGCCCCTCAGTTTCTGGCTTTCCTCCGAAAATGCCATCAGGAAAACCCTCTCCCCAATTTCTTCATAACTGGTGAACATCAGGCCCTCACTACAAAGCCTTTCCTGGCTGGAAATCTGCACCAGAGTAATTTAGGGCACATCAGCACATGAAAGTGAACTTGATTTAAGTGAGAGCATCACTCGAAACTGCAATAGCTTTTCTCAATTAACTCTGCATGTAGGAAAGACCTTGAAATGCATTTTACACTGCTATATTAAGGCATTATAAAATCCTTTGTGAAGGCTATTATTCTGGCTCTCTTTAAACCTGATCCCCCCGTCTGACATTATACAAGGGTCGTGATCACGACTTAGTAAGACATAAGTAGCTGAGTTGTGAGAACAGAATCAGAGACTCACAGCCTGGTGGGGGTTGGAAGGGCCCTCTGGGGCTCCCCCAGTGCCACCCCCTGCCAGAGCAGGGGCACCTCCAGCAGTGGCACAGGACGGCGTCCAGGTGAGTTTGGAATGGCTCTGGAGCGGGAGACTCCCCCCCCTCTCTGGGCAGCCTGTGCCGCTGCTCTGCCACCCTCAGAGAACTCCCTCTTCATGTTTAGATGGAACTTCCGATGCTCAAGTTTGTGCCCGTTCCCTCTTGTCCTGTCACTGGGCACCACTGAAAAAAGACTGTTCCCATCCCCCCTGGTGCCCTCCCTTTAAGTATTTATAAGCATTGATAAGATCCCCCCTCAGTCTTCTTCTTTCTAGACTGAAAAGCCACACGTCCCTCAGCCCCTCCTCATCACAAAGATGCTCCGGTCCCCTCAGCATCTCTGTAGCCCTTTCCTGGACCCTNCCGTCCTTTTTTTTTTTTTTTTTCCCCCGTGAAACAAGGGCTGAGTCCCCTGTGACAAAAAGCCAGCCCCCCGCGCATCCTGAGGGCCCGCGCGGGCAGCGCTGGCAGCCCAGCGTCCTGCCCTGCACCGTGCAGTACGTGGGGACGACGTGCCACGGCGCGGGCAGGGACACCACAGTCAGGAGCTCTCGCCGATTTGGCTGCTGCGGGTCACAACGAGCACGACCAAGTTCTCCGGTAAAGCAGGTATTACTGGTCACGGTAGTTGAAGGCAAGGTATTTTATGTCACATTAGTGCTGGGCTGGGTCTGTGCATGTGGTTAATTAAAGAGGCTCAGCTAGAGAGTGGTAATTTGTTAAGCCGTGTAACTTAATTGCTTGCAATCATCTACCCATCCCCACACTAAGCTGCTCCTAACATGAAAGAGGCGGCGTTGAACTGTGTCCGTTAAAATTTATTCTTTTGGGTACCGAGGTGCAACTCCTGCGGGCAGATAAGGCCAAACCATTGCCCTTACGGTTATCACGGGCGGGCAGCTCTGCGCACCAGCCCCCACCAGCTCCACTGCCGACAAACAAGCGGTGCTATGAGCGGCTCCAGTATTCCAAATTTACCTGGAAACCCAGCCTGGCCCCAAAGAGAGCGCTGCGGGATGCGGAGAGCCCAGCCAGGGGGATGCCCCTGGGCACCCAGATCCAGCAGCATCCCACAGGCAGCGCTTTTTGACACCCTGAAAACTGGACATTAATCCCAAGAAAGATCTGTTTTCAAATCCCCTCTAGTGGAGAGAGGGTGGAAATTCAAGCGGCAAGGCTCCGCTCACCCAGCCATCCACATCCACATTTTGAGGGGCTGTGAGCTCTCGCGCTGGTTTGCTCAGGGCCACCTCAGCCCACATGGAAAACAAAGAAGTGACCAGCTGGAAATTCCTCTATCATTTCATATTGTCAGGAATTTTTATTTCAACATAACTGAAAACTTTTAAAGACAAGCTTTTATTCATGAGAAATAAAAATAGGGGATTTTTTTTTTTTTAATGGCTTTCAATACTGAAAAATGAAACGTTTTATTCCGCAGCGTCGAGGCTGGCGGGTTTGAGTCCCTCAGAAGATGGTGATTGCCGTGAAGGTTCCTCCCCGGCCGCCGCCACGTCCTTGGTGGCAGCTGGGTGAGCACACTCGCGCTCTCATCAGCGGCAGACAAACCAGGACGACTTTATTGCCAATGTAAATCAGAGAAGCTCCGCTGGCTTCTGAGGAACATTGCAGATTTATGCCAGGAGCTGACCCGGCATCTCTATTTTCAAAACTAGGGCAGATTGAAATATGCTGTTTTTCAATAATATATTCAGGTTAACAGGGCTTTTATATTTGGGCAATTAATCTTGCATAGACTGAGAACCTCTTGGGACAATGTGCAAAGGTTGCTAAGAAGAGGAAAACAAACACAGTTGTGTAACTCAGTTGTCCCGTGTCTTTTTTTTCATGAAAACACATTGCAGCGATACGGCAGTGGTCTGAAACCCCGCAGTAATATTACTTGAGTAATCAGAAGCATACCAAGATGTAGCACAGAAATGGTTTCACTAAGAGGTAGTATTACCTCATCTCGTATTACCGTAAAATGATTCAAACCAGAAATATTGAGACATAAATCTGTGGTAAGAGAGGAAAACCAATGTTGTGCTAGAGAAAGTCCTTCCGGCGTATCGCAAGGCTGTTCCCCCCCGTGGCGTGTGCCCACGTACAGAAGGGGAGGCCGGGAGCATCACACTTGTCTTGTCTCTCATCACACTCATGCTTGTCTCCGTCTGTCTGGGCACGTGCTCGTGCTGAATTTAAAACCCCTCCGGGTCTCAGTACTGATCCCTGGTTGGTGCCACCGAAGACCCTTCCCAAACCCGCTCCTTATCTTTCTGCACTCCCTCTCGCCATCCCTTCTGCCGGTCAGCCCAGCGGCCCTTGGACTTCATCGTCACCCAACAAACACCGCAGAAGATGCTGTTCAGAAGCCCAGGCACGTGGGGTGCACCACAGCATCGTGTTTAGGAAACAGACATCTGCCCAGGCGATCTGCCCAGGATCCAGCCTGCTGTGATCCACTTAGCCTGGAGAAGAGAAGGCTCCAGGGAGACCTGAGAGCCCCTTCCAGTCCCTAAAGGGGCTCCAGGAGAGCTGGGGAGGGACTTTTTACAAGGGCATGGAGTGATAGGATGAGGGGGAATGGCTTCAAACTGGAAGAAGGGAGATTGAGATGAGATATCAGGAAGAAATTCTCTCCTGTGTGGGTGGTGAGCCCCCGGTGCAGGTTGCCCCGAGAAGCTGTGGCTGCCCCATCCCTGGAGGTGTCCAAGGCCAGGTTGGACGGGGCTGGGAGCACCCTGGGCTGGGGGGAGGTGTCCCTGCCCAGGGCAGGGGGTGGAACTGGGTGACCTTTAGGGTCCCTTCCAACCCAAACCATTCTGTGGTTCTATGATTCTATGAAATCTGTTACATATATATTATCCCATTTTTCCAGGTACCTCCATGTCTTCACTTATCCCTTTCTTTGCTCTAAAGCTCCGGTAGGACTGATTACATGACTTTTAGGCCTGCAATTACCTCCACTATTTTTTTTTCCTCTTTGCATTTGCTATTCCCCACTCACACAGCATCATCCCCAGCTTCACAGATTTACCGAGATCTTTATGATTTGACCCTTAGTTTTTAATTCTTCCAGCAGATTAGACTCCAAACCAGCCTGGGAGTACAACCGCTGTGTCCCAAGCAAACCAGTAATCATGGTTTTGTGTTCCAGGGAAGGAAATACTACCAACTAAAAACTGGCGAACTCTTTGCTTTCTGACCAAGCGGCCAAAGCCCGGTGAAGGCAACGCGACCCAACAGTCGGCGCGATGTCGGCTTCCGCGGAGGAGCGGCTGGCCGCAATGGAAACCGTTCAGTCACACATCGTGGCCGCATCGTTGCACGCCAGAAGTTTCCACTCGCAAATAGCAGCAGACTCTGGAAGGATATGCAGGTGGCTACCGCTTGATTAATGGGTGCCGCATCTGCTGTTTCGAAGTGGCAATTACACTATATAAACACACCACTGCAATAGCAGTGCATTGATTTATGGTAGCTGAAAATCTGTCCCTTTACACCGTTTCTTTCTTTCTTTCTCCTCCCACAAAAGAATAATTTCCTCCTGAGCCCAATAAAACAGAAGATCTCATTGGTTCTATGTTATAACAGTAATATCGCATTCTGCTAGGAACCAGCAATTCTGCCTCTGGCCATGAAATTCAGGTAATGACCCATAACTGAAGTAAATTAGTGTTTAATTTCCCATCCCTTGCAGACAGCTTACTAATGGAAATTGATTTCCAGCTTTTTTTCTTTTTCATTTAACATGCTTGTGTAACGTCTTTATTTGAGATTCCAGTGGTTTCCAGTGAATTTTAGCCAAAAGGCTCGTGTACGGGCAGCCACCAAAAGCACCTGGTTAATCAATGTTGTGTTAAGCGGTGCACGGGGGACCGGCACGGCGGGGACATCCTCGCAGGCGCAGTGGGCTCCTTCTGTCCCACGCTCACACCCCCGGACACGCTCTGGGACGGATCCCCAGGTGCAGTAAACCGCAGAGCTCCCATCCATGGATGCACACAAGTCCTCCTTTTACGGACCTGATCCCTTACGCACAAGCTCTTATACAATCCCCACGTTCAGTTGTACGTGACACATTTTAATTTACACTTTCGCATGCCCAGTGCACTCCCAGCCCGATAAAATGGGACTTCTCTGTCCATGCAGACACCCACTGACCTACGGGTGAGATGATCGTCCTCAGACCAAGCCGAGAGCCGCAGAAGTCACATCCCAGCGGTGTCTGGACCCAGCGACCAGTCCTGCCCTCCCCATGGTTGCCCAACCGCCACCAAACCCCCGTAACTCTGGTGAGCGTGGGCTCTCTTGTGTAATCTGATCCAGCCACGGGCGCGCGAACACACACCCTTTTTCCTGCTATTTAGGTAAAACTCAGCCGACAATTTCTTCACTGTATAGCAGCGCCAGCGTTAGCGACGGAAGCTGGCCTTGGATGTCCAACCTTTTTTCTTTGCAAGGCAGAGAAAGGCAGTAAGAGACGGTAAGGTTTTTCCAGCTCCTACCCCATTCGGTTACAACAGCTGTGAGACAAAACAAGGGTTTATAACAGTGTTGTGTTATTTTCCACCCTCAGTTGCTTCTGCGGTCTATCAGGTTAGCCTGGCAACTGCAAAGGAGTTGGGAGGAGGGAAAAAAAAATATCTACTTTTCCCGTTTTGCTTTTCTGAAGTGCTCTGGAGGAACCAGAACTCAGCTGGTGCTGGTTTACACTTTAAAAGCAGGACTAAGAGCTATTATTTTTCTCGGTGTTGGGTAGATTTTCTGGTTCCATAGACACTTTAATAGCGCTATAAATTGTCTGGTAAAGGAATCGTTAGTTAGAGATGGTGTCTGGGGTATTTGTTCCTTATTGATGTGCAAATTGGCTCGTACTGCTGGCGTGCGTTTCTAAAGATGAATGCTTTGTAGCATGATGATAATAATAACAATTAGCATAGGCTATAGCAAAGTGTTAATTGGGAATTAAAATCCCAAACCGAGATGCCTGGGCAGATGAGTCCTCTCCTCATGCTCTCTGTTTCTCTGACCAGTGCCAGGGATGTTTCCCCGGGCGAGGGAGTTTTCTGTGCCAGCTCCCCTCTTCTCGCATTGCTGAAACCAATCTTTCCCGGGGGCATTTGCTCGGGTGCATTTTGTGGCGATGCTGATAGCCCCAAACTGCTCTGCTCCCGGCGAGTCCTATGTGTTATCCCCCGTGAACGCTAATTTGGGTTTCGTACCTTAATGGATGAAAAGGGCGGGTGAACAGAGAGCGCAAAGGCAGGAGGGCAGCACACTGGCGGGCTCAGAGCCCTACAGAGAATAACAGCAGGTGGAGATACGGGGCGGAGGATGAAACGCTAGATGTTATCACAGCTGTCTTGTGTGGGAGCATAATGTGATCATTAAAGCAATTCTTTAATGTAAGAGGAAGACCAGGGGTAAAATGAGAAACTCCTCTTGTGCCTCAGTTTACCCGCTTACGGGGGTGAGAATCCCCTCCGCCCGCGAGGGCTGCAGGGAGGGTCAGACAAGGCTCACTGAGCGCTTAGAATTTGCTGTAAGGGCCTTGTCTTGTTACGGACCTCATTTCAAATATAAATCCATGGTGAGAAATTAGATGAAGTCAGAATGGACGGGGCTTTCTGGGCATGATCTGTCTGGGCTTTCGTATTAAGAATGGCGTGCAGAGGAGAGATAAGAGCTCTGCTGAGACGCGCAGCCTCCGTGAACGTCCATTACAGTTTGTACGCTGTCGGACTCGGGCATTCGGAGGAGGGATGATAAAAGTAACCGCAGTCTTGTCTTCTAAGAGTATAACCACCTTAGCTGAGCCCTGCCACACGAATATTGTAAGAAGCCACGAAACAGCAGCGGGGAGCCACTTTGCTGGGTGGATCAAGGGGAAAAATGTAACCATGACCGACGTAATTACCCCTATTTCAGAGATCGGGAGATGGGCAGAGGGCAGTCAGAAGCAGAGCTGAATACAATATTAAATACTTGCCTTCTGCCTTAGAGACTAAAGTGGAATATGGGCAATTAGAGAAAAAGCTTGAAAGATCAAAGTAATCCTTTTAAAGTGATAATCAATTATTGTTTTTAACTTACAGCAGGCAAAAGGCTACTTCAAGGCACCAAGGAAGGATGTGGGCTTATACTGTTGGTTTTACTGTCCTGCCTCACGTTGGAGGTTTCCTCGGCTGGTTCATTAATCGAAAAGAAATACCTGTTTGGTATGAGAAGCTGAAAAAACCTTCCTGGTGTCCATCCCGCAAAATATTCCCTGTTGCTTGGACTGTCCTGTACACTGGCATGGGGTAAGTTCTGCATCCCTCTCCCTCTCTCCTCTTGGGAAGAGCGGACATTTCAAACTCTTCCATTTGCTTTTGGGCTATCCCTTGTACCCGCATGAGCGGGGCGCCTCAGGTACGCTTATTCCCAGCAGATGAAGCACAGCCTGAGCCAAATTCTGGGCTGAGTCCCTCAGACTCACACGGCAGGCGATGCTTTCCGCCAGGGACGCAGCCCGAGCTCAGCTTTGTAAAAAGACACAAAAACCAGCCGCTCCCCTGGGGAAACTGCGCGAACCACACAGGTGTGACACAGGCGATGGGTTTGAGAGCGGCGAGGGACAGGGATGCGGCTGTCCTGCAAATACGACTGTCCCGCAAACCCCCGTTGTGAGACAATCTTACGTGAAAAGAGTTTGCGTTGGGGGTGTACTCACTGCAAACCACTCGTGTGTGTTTCCCTCTTCACAGCTACGCCTCCTACCTGATATGGAACGACCTGGGTGGCTGCAGCAGCAAAGCTCTCATCCCGCTTGGCCTCTACGGGGCTCAGCTGGCCTTGAACTGGGCTTGGCCCCCCTTCTTCTTCGGTGCACACAACATGAAGATGGTAACGTATCCCGCCATCCATTCATCAGCTGGAGGCTCGTTTGCTGGTGTCCCTGCCACGGGTTTTGGGGTCGTTTGGAGGTTTTCTAACTAGCGCGATACAATTGTGAGGGGAGCTGCAAGAAGAGCTTTTGCTCAGATCTAGTTCCCGCTGCACCTGATTCTAGACAATGGTATCGGTCCCTTCCACCCCACAGCCTGCTCTTGCCATGCCGATAGCCGGTCCCGCCAGCGCAGGGCGGGAGATCGGGGAGTCAATAGTCCGGCTGCTGCGTCTCATANGGGCACATCGGCTGTGAGCGGCTTATCGAGCAAACACAACGCGCTGCGCATTGCAGAGCCTGTCAGGGGGATGTGCACGAAGGTCCGGCAC
This sequence comes from Ibidorhyncha struthersii, assembly GCA_013398815.1. Classification (NCBI taxonomy): domain Eukaryota; kingdom Metazoa; phylum Chordata; class Aves; order Charadriiformes; family Charadriidae; genus Ibidorhyncha; species Ibidorhyncha struthersii. The sequence continues at coordinate 66,131 of VZSZ01002916.1, read as the reverse complement.
GGCAGAGCTGGGCTTGTGCTGTCTGCAAAAAGCACTTACCTCAGCTGCCAAGGCCCAGAGGGGACGGAGACACAGAGCGGGATTTATGTTTCCGTCTGAATTTTGTCACTCTGTGGACGAAAGGTACATTTGGCAAGTTTGTTAAGTGCTAAGAGCCATCGGTACTAACATAAGCATGTTTCTGATCTGCTGCATAGGCATTGTCAGCAGAAGGGGGCACTGATCATCATAAACAGTGTATTAATCTGTGGAACCTGATAACGAACAAAAAAATCAATATTAGCCTTGGCTCCTGGTGTGATAAATTCAGGTCTCGCTGATGAGAGTTCAGAGACGAGGTCCTGGGGTTCAGGATCACTCTAGGTGACTTTTCAGGGCTACATCTCCCCAGTTCTGCCTGTAGTAGGGTGGTTTATAGTCGTGCCGGGGAAGACTGCTGCGCGCTCCCAAGCGTGAGCACCACAGTCACCGTCTTCTCTCTGCTCCAGGCGCTGATCGACATCCTGTGCTTGGACTGCCTGGCGATAGGCACGGTGTGCTCCTGGTACCGCATTAACAAGATAGCAGCGCTGCTGATGGTGCCTTACCTGGGCTGGTTGGCCATGGCGACTTGTCTCACCATCCGCATCTGGAAGGACAACCCTGAGCAAAAAACAGGAAAGAGTGAATAAGAGCAATGACCGAAGGCATTTTGTGAAACCAAACTATGCTGATGTGAACCAAGATCTCATCATTTGGGGGATTCATTTTCGGGACAGACATGAGAACATGCCGCCTCCTCCTCTTCCTCCCACCTTCATCATGGTTGTGTAAAAGAAAGGTTTGCCCTTTGCACCTGTGTGCTCCTTTAAAGTAACCGAGCATCCTTAACCTGGGAACTCTTCTCTCCAGCACTGTGGAGGTTTGGGGGCTACAGCTGTACGGTGACCTTAATTCTATCAGGTCAAATTCCAATAGCCAAATTAGGATCTCCTGATACCAGCGTAATTCAGAGTAGCAATCCCGGATACCTCTAGAACTGCTGCCGTTCCCCCAGAGAGCAGAACTTGTTCACACGTGGTAAATCCCATCTCCTCTTCCAGGACCAAACAAAAATGCCCTTCACTCAGGCACACCAATTTTTAAGAACTTACTTGATTTTTTGCTACTTGTGCTGTTGCTTCATTTTCATGTATCACCTGGTTTGTGCTTCATACCATTAACTTTTTATCTGTCAGCTACTGAGCAAGCAGTAATCTGTCTTGTTCTGCTAGTGAAAGGAGACTGGGCACTTTGACTTCTATTTGTGGAGTATCACACTTCTTGAGTTTCATGCTGCAAGATAAAGCAGCAATGATTAGAATGCAAATGCTTCTCCCAAGAGGAAATTTGTCTCTTCCACCTCTGTGTGCTATTCCTCATCAGAAAAGAAAAACCAACATCAGCGCCTTTGAAAAAAAAAAAATACTTAACTTTTTTTTTGCTTAAATACAGAAACACAAGAGCCTTTGTAAAATTTAAGAACTTGCTCGCACTGCCTTGAAGGTTGTAATTACATGATTGGGAAAAAGCCGCATGCCAAGTCTGTCAGGTGCAGTGTAGGTATCTCATCCCAGAGCCTTTCCCTTCCTGAATATTACCAATCAGGAAAGGTTAAAATACAAGTAGTTCCAGAGAAATGGGACCAAGCCATGACAGAATCAGACACAAAACGTGCATGGACTTGCCCTTGTCCATCCTTTATTCTGGCCCTTACCTTTGATAAATCCGAACCTTAGGTGTTGGTGTCTACAGAGAATATTTACTATTCTTTTTTTAACTGATAGAAGCAATATATGTGAAGAAAAGCGATAGGTGGATCTTCTTCCTGGCAGCTGACTGTAGATTAAGGTGCGTGGGCATACTTGCAAAGGGTGGGGGCAGGAGGGCTTAGCTGGGCATGTAAAATAAATTGTATTTGCTTTTAATAAAAACAAGCCAATTCTGTTTGGAGAATAAATACATCCAAGTTATTCTTGTTTTACTGGTTGGGCACTAGGTTTGCAAAAGCTCAAGGGATGCTGTCTGGAGTCCACGGCTTGTGCTCTGGCTCCAAAGGGAAGGGGATGGGCAGCCAGACCTATTCCCCGAGTAAATGGGCTGTGCGGGTTTCAAGCCTAAAAGTCCCAAAGGTTCCTTTAGCTGGAGCTTCAGCTGGAGACACGCTCGCTTTGGGGGGGGATCCCCATGACAGGGTCCTCCATGGTGCCTCACCCCCAGCTTCAAGGTAAGGAAGCTCCTCCTTGGGCTCGGGGTCCTTCCTGAGCCACGTCAAGCCCGAATTTTAGAGATGCTGAAAGTTCAAGGGTCCAGCCCAAGCGAACGGCGGAGCTGGGTGCGCAGCGTGACGGAAAGCTGGGGCCAAGAGAAACAAATACCGGTGGCTGAGAGCTGTTGATATTCGAAGTACCTTTTTAAAATTTGGTCATATATCTCGTTCTGTCATTTTCATCCCATCCATTGTTTTTCCCTTCTAGCTACAGGACGCCTTTATAGAGGACTGCTGCTGCAAGCACATTGCTGTAATCCGCCGAGTAAAAGCTGCGTAAGAACGGCCTTTGAATAGATGTGGCTGTACAGGACTGTAAAGCATGAGCACTGCAAGCAGCACTAGAAAGATCATAAGCTACTTTAAAAAAAAAAAAATCCTATATATTTCAGGGCTTTGTATAACTGTACGTTATCCCTGAGCTTATTTACAGCGATGCCTCGTCTGGGTCTTCCAGAAAGCCACATGCCAAAGGACAGCAAGACGTAAATTATTTCTTCCTAAAAAGAAGCTAATATCTGGGCTGGAGATTCAATTCAGTGGAGTTAAGAATGATTTAGGGCGCCTGAACATCATTATGCCTGTCCTTTCCTAGTTAGCATGGCAAAGTCACCAGGAATAGCGATGCGCAGAGCCACCTAGTGAGGCCAGGGGGGATAAAACAAGTCTTCACAGGGATGTCCGCTTTTGGAAAGGGCAAAAGTATTATTTAAACCACATTTAAGTCGGTAAGTGACTCTAGACCTGGTTCAAACCTGCAACGCTTTAGTAACATTTCTAAATATAAATATATGGATACATATTTGATTAACTTTTGTAAATTACTCCTCCTTCCCCTTCTCCACATTTTTTTTCTGCAGGTAAAGGAAAACCTGGAATTAAGAGTAACAGGTTTTTTTTTGACCTTTTGACGTTTTCCCTCCCCGTTTCCCCAGCTGGTGTGACTAGCTGACTTGTCTTCAGCTCAGTTCCTCTTCCTTCCAGTTCACCTATAAGTGCACCAATCGCTTTCTTTTGCTACTTGCATTTTCTTGCAGGCAGCAAAACCAGCAAATGTTCCTACATGCAATAGGCATAATAGCTTGAAATCAATTGACAAAATTAAATTCAGCAAAGCACCCTCTTCTATTAATATTTAAAGCATCATTTAGTATATTTGCCATTTAAACAGATACACTAAAACCCCTTGCATAAAAATAACTTTAATGATATTTCAAAGTCAGCCATCTAGAAAATGCCTTAGTTACACTGTGCAGCGCAGACCAAAATCAGCCTCTGCCCTTGTGAATCTGGAGGGGCCCCGGTTCCCGCAACGGGGCTCCCGCTCCCGCGATGGCTGGAAGCAGCACGTGGCCGTGCCGCCCTCGCCTGGGTCCGGCCCTGCGTTACAAACAGATTAAAGGGAAGAGGAGAAAACCCCAAAACAGAGAGGTGCTAAATATCCAACGCACGGTTTGGAACCTGGCTTGCTAAAATCAGTGATGTTTTACCTCCGAATAAGAAAGGGGATTTCACGTGTGAGCTCTCCTCCCTGCCGTACACCCCCTTCCCGAGGGACCCTTTTTCCCAGGGAATCCAGGAGGAGCCGAGGGATGTTTTGCTTATGCTGGCACTAACCCGGCGGCAGGCGGGCAGGACCGCCTTAGCAGGTGTGCAAGGTGTTTGTTGAGCCACCCTAACCCCCCCAAATTAGCTTATGGAATGGATCCCACATCCCACCCAGGGTCAGGAACATTCTTAACCCACGATGGGACATGTCACGGTCTACACGGTTCAAGCAGTGACTCAGACAAAGGCCGTGCGCTCATGACAGCTCTCGTGGGGTCGTGGCATTTAGAGGGAAGAGCCACCTCTCAGATCACCATGTCTAATGATGACCCCTCTCTTTGAACCTCAGCCAGACTTTCCAGAAAGACATATTTGATATTAAACTGATCGTTACACTTGATCTCGCCCCAAAGGGCACATCCCCCGGCTGCTGGATACACAATATTGTGCATAAACAAAATCTTTCTGCCTTTCAGTCCAGCCTCTTTTCCTAAGCCTTGTCTCATTCAATAATTTACCAGCTGTTCCAGAAAACACTCTGGCTTCAGTAGTAAGGAACTTTAATTGATTTGCTGATGTCTGGAGCTGTGTTAAAATATAGAGTCAAATGCTAGAGGGGATTTGCTGCTGTGTGCGTGTAAAATTCAGAGAGCTGACTACCGGCCGGCAGCTCTCCCCACCGCCCCTTCGTTAGCAGAATATAAATTCCTGCGCCTTTGAGTATCTGCAGCACGGCCGGGGCTCACCTTCCCCTCGGGCTGCTCCCAGTAAAACTGCAACAGAAACCCAGCAGGGAGGAGGTTGTGCTGCTGGGAGCTGTCATGGACTTCCAGATGGGCTTTGAATTCATCGGCCAGCCTGCCAACAAAACCACGGCAGCGTGGTAACGGGAGTGCCAGGGTTGAGGACCACGGGCCGGGGGGAAGATAAGGCGGGCAAGGAGGTGAAAGCATCGCTTATCTCTGCCCGCACCACGGCTCGCGGCAGCTCTGGTGTGGTTTCACGGGGAGCTGCCGCCCCGCAGAGGGACGTGGGCACCCACCAGGTTGAACCCTGCAGCGGCCAACACCGGTGTTCCCTGCCTTCTTCCCTCTTCCCTTCCCAGCTTTGGAAAGGCTGAGGCATTCAGGTCTTTTCAGTCTAGAGAAAGGAAGACTCTGGGGGGATCTTATCAACACTTATACATACTTAAAGGGAGGGCGCCGGGGGGATGGGAACAGTCTTTTTTCAGTGGTGCCCAGTGATGGGACAAGAGGGAACGGGCACAAACTTGAGCATAGGAAGTTCCATCTAAACATGAAGAGGGAGTTCTCTGAGGGCGGCAGAGCACTGGCACAGGCTGCCCAGAGAGGGGGGGGAGTCTCCCACTCCGGAGCCATTCCAAACTCACCTGGACGCCGTCCTGTGCCACTGCTGGAGGTGCCCCTGCTCTGGCAGGGGGTGGCACTGGGGGAGCCCCAGAGGGCCCTTCCAACCCCCACCAGGCTGTGATTCTTTTAAATCCTGGCGTTGTGGCCCTGCAGCAGGAGGAGAGGGACAGGTGAGAGCCTGCAGGGGCCGAGGGAAGGAAAGCTGCCTCTGCACATCACTGTCAGAGTGTTTATTTATTTATCACGTAACGGTAGTTACAGCTGGAAAAAGCAGGAGGGGGACTGCTGCCAGACAATGTATCTAGGGAGACGTTTTGTTAGTGCCACCAGCTGTCCCCTTGGAATAGAGAGCACGTCTGAGCCATGACTCACGCAGCCAGTGTCTTATTTCACTCTCGCATCTATCCAAAAATGTTCCTCCAGCCCGAGAATGCCATAAAAGCCTCCTTTTCCTGGCAAGCACTTTTGCAGCCAGGTCTCTTCTACTGCCCCTTTGCGATCGGGAAACGGTGACAGCATTTTAACTTCAGGAAAGTAACTCCTGCTGCAATTAGAGGAAGAGCAGATAACCTGCCCGGGAGACAGGTCAAGGGAATACAGCACTCTCTCTGCGAGACACTTATTTAACATGGGGAAAATGTCATTAGATTGTTCAGAGATGTCTCTAAAGTCAGTGGAGAAACTCTTCTGGACTTGGACAGGATGCAGGATCAGACCTTCATATCCAACACTCCGGCAAAGCCAGAAAGCTTCTCCCAAGAGAGGTTGTTACCTTAGCCCTGCCTTGGTAGCCGTCGCCTCTGCTGGCAGCGTTCCCACGCAGACAGCTCTTCAAATCTTACTGCAGGTTTGGTGTCTTTGAGGTCTCCTCCTCCCCTATTACTTCATCCCGCTCCGTTCAGGCATTCCGGCCTCGACACCCACACACAGTGAAGCCAGACCTTTTAAAATAGAGGGAGACAGACTGCCAGATGTTGCGGGACACATCTGTCATGGGATGGAGGGGGGGTTCCCCCACATACGAGGTGCAGCTGCTGGAGAGGATAACCTACAAGGGAAGAGTCCGCAGCCACTGGCTGCATCCAGTGTGCTGGGGATGGGGAGAGGGCACGGGGCTCTGCGGGAAACCAGCTCGGTTTAGCCCTTACAGTGGGGAGAGGGATTGGGGAGAGGCAACGGGCTGATTCTCATCCTCCCTGGGCGAGAATCACAGAATCACAGCCTGGTCAGTGCTGGAAGGGCCCTCTAGGGCTCCCCCAGTGCCACCCCCTGCCAGAGCAGGGGCACCTCCAGCAGTGGCACAGGACGGCGTCCAGGCGGGTTTGGAATGGCTCCAGAGGGGGAGACTCCCCCACCTCTCTGGGCAGCCTGTGCCAGTGCTCTGCCACCCTCAGAGAACTCCCTCTTCATGTTTAGATGGAACTTCCTATCCTCAAGCCCGTTCCCTCTTGTCCTGTCACTGGGCACCACTGAAAAAAGACTGTTCCCATCCCCAGGTGCTCTCCCTTTAAGTATTTATAAGTGTTGATAAGATCCCCCCTCAGTCTTCTTTTTTCTAGACTGAAAAGCCCCAAGTCCCTCAGCCTTTCCTCATCACAAAGATGCTCCAGTCCCCTCAGCATCTTTGTAGCCCGACGTGCGTGCGGACCTCTTGTGCCTCTTCTGCAGCTGAACAGCAATTCCGCTGTGCGGGGCTCTCCGAGCAGAACCAAATTCATAGTCAACTCAATAAACCATTAAATCAGTGGGGAGAGGGGCAGGGTGGAGGGAAGCCTCAATAAAAATGCTGGTTGGCAAGCGCAATGATTTTAGTTAAGCGAAGTGCCATCGGGAGGCCCCTACGTGAGGCTAGCCGCATCCCTGGCCCCGCTCCGCACCCATGCCCCAGCTCCCCCTCCGAACTAGCTGACGGAAAAACATTTCCATCACTGCTTTGAGTCATTAGGCCCATGGACGCACTCCGGGGGAACCAGGGTCACTTAAAAACAACCAACAAACTGATCAAAGCTTTCATTCCCATGGCTCTAACGCAAAATGTCAGATTGACAGCAACTTGGTGGCGTCCCTTTATATTTTTGGTGCAGCAGACGCTGCAGGGGGGTGGATGATGACTATTTAGTGCACTGCCCTAGATGGAGGTGCGAAGCAGCTGGGGAATAGAGGTAGAGGCTCAGTGCCGCATTCCCCAGATTAGATTAGAGCTCAGCGCTGCGCCCTGCAGAGGGGCCAGGCCAGTGAAAGCTAAAGGCTGCAGGGAAGATGGGACCCTGGCCGGCGAGAGCTTCCAAAAATAAAGAAAAGTGGGTCAGAGGGACTGAAGAGGGGCTGGAATGCTTCTTCAAAGTACAAGGGTACGAAGGAAACAAGCTGCCACTCATTAAGAGAGGATTCCCATCCCCAAAAGCACTGCCTGAAATGTCAAAGGTGAGAGTAATTGGACAGGGGCGTTGGAATTTGAGCATAGCTACCATGCAAGAGGAAAAACACTACACCTGCCTGCCAGGAAAGTATTTTAAGCTTAAAAATAAATAAAGTTCTGCACCACGAAAACGAAAGATATATGTTCCACGGATAGGATGTCTTGGAACTTGTCAAATCCTTGATTGCGCTGTTGTCACAATACTCTCCATGCCAGCTGTGTCAGTCACCAAATAAACAACTTCTCGTCACTAGCAAACAGTGTGGGAGTAAAAGGGGGGGTGCTCTGTCCCCAGAACGGCTGCGTTTCAATGATGGTACTAACAAAAAGCTACAAAGGATATTGCAGCACAGAAAGGCGGGCTGTTGTTAGCAAGGGGGCTTCAAAGAGTAGCCAGAGTGAATCATCTACGATAATGTATTATTTATTATCTAGGATATTAGTACATAAATATTTATTATCTATGATAATAAATTACCTGCCCAATGGCATAAATTCATCTCACTTCGTGATAGTGCAAACCCCTCTACAGTCTCTAAAGAACCGACTCCAACAGTATCACAAAGAAAAGTACCTGAAAGCAGGTATTCACACCCATTCGATTGCTACAGAATACAGCTTATCCTCCTCAAACTAAGAGCAGGTTTTCCACTCAGTGCAGACTGAATACTCAGTCAAATATAGCTTAATATTTCATATTTATCCAAATCTTGATGACGGTGAGTTCTGAACTAAGTGCAGAACCCAAGATACTGGAGATTGGAATTCCAATATGCTTTGCTTAAAACATGAGTTCTGCACAGCTACACATTTTCCATTTACTCTCACGCTTATGGCACAGCAGGATTAGTCTCTGAGAAAAATCTTACTCAGGTTTTCATTAGGCTTGGCTCACGTGGGATTTACACAAACTTTAAGTGATTTCAATTTGGAGGGAGAAATTGGAAGTTTTTCACATAATCCTGAAGAAAAAAAAAAAAGAGACAACCCCTCCCCCCCAACCCAACCATATAGAACTCTCTTTAGTGCTCATGTGAAAGCTACGTTACCCCTGAGCATCCTTCTAAGTTACCACAGCCTCGTCAGGAAATGTGCTCGATACAGTGCTGAGCAAACCAAACATCCCAAACTCGCGTTAATAAAATCTTTATAGTCCTTCTCATTTCCCTTTGCACGAAAGGCAGATTCCACACCCACGCTAGTTCAGGCGAACCCTTACCAGAACATCTCCAGTACTCTGTCCTCGGCAGACTGCTGACACCAGTCCCAGTTATTACCGCAGAAGCACGCACACCTCGCTGCTTATCGCGCCTCCACCGCTCTTTGGCTCCAGTGCAATCCCTCACTCAACAACTGCATCCTCTGTGGCACCAAAGGTGAAAGAAACTAAGAAATACTACAAGAATCACTAAACCCGGCAGTTTTCAACAGCTTACTCTTACCCAGCTATGTCATTGCTCCCAGTATACCGTGCGCTTTTCAAACATTCAGAAAACCGCGAGAAAAAAATACAAAAAGATGGGCAGATGCTCAGCACGTGCACTTGGAATTGCCCTGCACCAGAAATACTGCCCCACTGTGAATCGTGAGGCTGACTTTAAAACTTCTGGGAGAAGGTTCTGGCTTGCATTTACACCAGTATGATCTGACACTAACTTCAACACGCCAGATTTCACCCCGTTCAGCTCCTGGTTTCATTGTCCCTGCATGGACAAGCAAGGTGGAAGGGAACGCAGGTCCTCCTGCTCCTCTGAGCACTCCTGCTGTGATGCTCCAGGCGGCCCACGAGGCCAAATCCACCACCAACGGGGATTTTTCAGCAAGCCAAATGGGGACTGCCCCTTTCCCCTCTTGCCTGAGCCAAAACAGTGGTCCTTCAAGGTCAGCAATATAATAAACTGGCAAAAGAAGGTAGATGGCGAAGCTGCCAGCTCTGCGTCTTGCCAGCTATCTGTCACACGAATGGATAAATAGATACTTATGCTTCCAGGATTTTCCATCCATTGCTTAACCCGCCCACAGCGAAGTCGTCACTTAATTTTAAATTAAAAGGGGAGCGAGAGGGATTGTTAAAAAGCCCTAGAGAAAGGAAGGGAAGGAGGCGACATCTGAGCGCCCTGGGTCATCCTACCCCATCCAGTCTCTATCACGGCTGCTTTGTTCCATATTTAGCTCCTGACAACTGTGCCTAGCGCAGGAACTCCCAGCTCTGCTTTTCCCTCCTCCCTCTGCTGCCTTCTCTCCCTTAGAGCTCTCAGAAATTGCTCTTTCTTTTTCCCAGTGGCCATAACTTAATACCCCTATACCCAAGAAGATGGCAGAAAAGCAGGAGGAGCCCAGCAACACCCAGAATGGTGAACCTGACAACACAGAAGAGGGCGAGGAAAAAAAGAAGAAGAAGTTGAAGCGGGAAGACCTGCCACCGTTTGAAATTGTGACAGGGTAAGAGGTTTAGATAGAAACGTGCGGGCGCGCGAGAGTGAAGTGGGGATGTTCAGAGGTCTCTGCCTCAGCTCTTACGTTGGGTAATTAAAGACGGCATCTTCAGCCGGTGCACTTCTGAGTATCCTTAAACAATGTAAGTATGGCTGTCATTATTGTGGGAGTTTGTTGGAAGTTTCCCTGAGTTTTACAGAGGATGGATTCGCAGCAGGCAGGCAGGCAAAGCTGTTTGTTTTATAGAAGCGGGTGTGTTTCTGCAGCGTTGACTGATTCCCTTACAGTGCAAGCAGTCCCACTCACTGCAACGGCATCGCTTGCCTGATGGTATCGGGATGGAAGGTATTGGCCCTTGATGAGCACTGAATATTGATTTCTCGGTGTGATCAATGGCTCTTGTCTGAAAGTTTCTCTGTCTGTGGATTAGGAAAAATACCCCTGCTATGGCTGATTTGCTTTATGGACCTAAGGGATAGGTTTTTCAAGAGAGCTAAAAAAGTCCACATTTTCAAGGGCTCCACAGACACAGCTGGAAACTGACTTTCAAAGAAGCCAAACTCACAGAAAGGCACCAAAACAATAGGCAGTTTTCATGACAGCAAAGCAGCAAGCAGCTCCTTTTGCTCCGGAGCCTGGCCTTTGAAAAAGGCGGGTACAAGAGAGATCTACTGGGAAGCTGAACTCTGTCAGATATAATTGACAGCTGCAACTAGAAAAAACTCTGTAATCTGCTATCTCTAAGCATTTCAAAATGCTCATTGCAGTAGCAGCGAGATGCCCGATGTCATTCTTCCCTCTGGTCCCCTTAGGAGTCACCAAGGCAGCGCTCCCAGCGCCTAAACCAAAACCGTGACTTCTTCCAGCTGCTTGAATGTAAAGCTCAGGGCAGACTCTGAAATCCCACTTCGAATCCTGCCTGTGGTGTGGTCACTGGTAAGAAAGAATAAAAAAAAAAAATTTGAAAAAAAATTGGCTGGCATTTCTGAAAACAATGCATGAGGCAGGACAGCACCTCCGTCTGATCTCACACAATTGGGTTACATTCCTGCATAGGGGTGAAAAAAACCATTTTCTTCTTAAAATGTGTCTGCTCTGACAAATCAGTTCTTGGGCTGGGGCTGCTCACGGCCTTTGGGCTCTGCAATACACAATCGTAGCGATAATGCATGTCTGCTGGAGCAGTGACTTAAGAAAAGCACATCCCTCTGCCCGGAACGGAGCTAGGACACCAGAAATTGTTTATCTAAGCCATTGGACCAAGGACACATACGGTGACAGCCTGTAGACACTTAAGACATACTAAAATGAATCTCAATGAGAAATTAGGTTTTTCAGCCTTAGAGCACTCACCTTGCAATTAGAAATGCTAAGGAATCAGGCAGTGTCTTCAAACTTCCTTGCTAACCCCAACGACCTGGATAGGAATTGGTGCACTAATAATGGATGAAAAATACTTCCTTAGCGTCATCCTGCAAAGAAATTATTTGTTGAAACAACAAGGGTGTTGCAGAATTTGACAGGACTTTCCACTCTGGAAAGGCGGCAGCAAGAGTGCGAGGGATGACATATCATCAGGTCTGAGGCATTTAGAAAATCCCTAAAGATCACCATTTAATGATGATCTTCAGCGAAGCAGGAGGATGAAGATTTCAACTTTTACCTTCCCACACACCTCAAATGAGCTGTGACATTCTCACTGGATCATCCTTAAGGTCCCTTCCAACTCTAACCATTCTATGATTCTATGACGTGTCCTTGCAGAAAGGGGTAAGAATAGGAAAGTTGAACCTGCCGAGGCTGAGAGTGAGCTGCACTGCTGGAACTGCAGCGGGCAGAGGTACTACGGTGGGAGCAGCGAGTGATGCAAGGAAGCCTCGGGTAACGCTTTTCCAGGGATGAGTTAAAGTCTGCGCTATGGCATCCACATACGTTAAGCTGGTACCAGCTGAGTTTCACATTCTATACCCCGACACCAAGCAAGACAGGGGGTTTAAGTTTCTGAAATGAAAGTACTCAGACATTTGGTGAGGGCCCACAGAGCTCTCAGTATGTATTTATACCGTCCTCATCACAATGCTATTTGGAAAGTGCTTATAAATATCTGGTGAATTCCTGTCGGAATCATGACCGAGCCTGCTCTGATTATTAGTTTATTACTAATATGCTGGCTGGTAAAGGGGCGAATGAGGAAGTAAAGCAGAAATGCTAAAGGACCCCGAAAGAGGTACAGAAAAATCCAGCAGTTTTTACTTTCATTTTAAGAAGTACGCTGTGAATTTAGACCGTGCCTCAACCTGCTATGATCCCTGCTTGGGTTTTTCTAATTATTTACAAATTTTCAGCCAATAAAGCCAGTTATGTGAATTATGAGAAAACACATAACTGCAACTGTGGAAGCACTTAAATTCAATTACGCTGCGTTTCAGTTTTAGCCTTGGATTAGGGGCATCTCGTGACACACAGCCAAGTTTTCAAGCTGTTGCTTATAGCTCTAAGGAGTCTGGCTTACAAGAAAAACCCTGGGAACCTAATCACTCTGTTTAAGAATATTAACCCCTTTTTTGTCAACATTTGCCTCAACACAGTCTTGGATAAATATATGCCCCATCTGTGTACGTTTCATGACATTTAAGTAGACACATTTATTTACACTTTCCCCAGGGTGTAAATGAGGCTCCCAGCAGTGATAAATCCCTGGTTCCTGTGACAGTGGATCATTACGGGCTTTCTATAATCAACGAGCCCAGCAGGAACGTGTTTATTTGTGAAGTTTTCAAAGAGCAAGCAGAAGGACACCGTTTTATTGGCTCAAATAACCTGAGACCATAGTATAAATACTCATTGGACAAACATTTAAATCTGAAGAATATGTCCTACTAGTTTAAAGCATCTTTTAGATAATCCCATGTTTTTATTCTCTCATTAGAAGTTCTCATTCCCTTCTCCTGCCCAGCACGCAGTAGTGCCGGGGTCGTGCTGGGCAGCCGCTGTATTCCTCCAGCCTACCTTAGCTCAGCAAGCTTAAAAGCACATTCTCTGTTCAGTCCAGTACCAGTCGTACAGATTGAGGCTTCTGCCTCAAAATTTCAATCTTTTTCATCTCAATATGATCTAACGGATGACAAAACACTTCGCTACCCAGGGCAAACACCTCGGTAAATTAGGTTTGAGGTATTGAGAAAAATCCCTAAAGATCACCATTTAATGATGACCCTCAGAGATGCAGGAGAATAAAGATTTCAGCTCTCACCTTCCCATACACCGCAAGTGAGCTGCGTGACCACCCGCATCCTATGGCTGGAGGAAGTGATTATTAAGAGTATTGTGACTGTTCAGTGCCTGTAAACAATTTTTAAAAGAACCTTCCACATACATAAAACTTACCTGCAAGTCTTACACTGAATATGATGGCTTTACTGGAGAGGGAAATGGCAAGAAAAATTTACTAACTGCAAGAAAAAACAAAAGCAGAAAAGCAACTAGCCTAGTCACTGAAATATCTGAAATTTGCATATTTTAGAGTACAAAGTCACATGCAAGATGACACAATTTTTATGTTTAGCATTTATAGCAGTACAGTTTCCAGTATAAGAAAATATGAGAATGGAACTCTCATCTCCTAGGCACGTTTGTTAGCATTATCATCACTTAATGTTGGAACAAAAAACAAAATTGGGTAAAATAGAGATAATATTAACATTTGTACACCACCTGTCATTCAAATATGGGAAAACATGCTTGCCAAGAATTAGTCATTTACTCGGAAACAGTCTACTCAAAGCTAAACTTGAGTTTGCAAAGATGTTGGCTTAGTTTGTTGTGGTAGTCGACACAGCAATTTCAGGGATGTATTTTGATGCTCAGTTGTTTGCAGAGTTTTAACCTACCCAAATAAACGATACAATTCTGATACTTCACTCTGCGGTAAGTTATGAGGGTCATCTGCCAAGCGTGCTATAACTCACAGGTGAGATTGCACAGCATACAGCATTTAAGCACGTATGCAGCCTTACGGTACACATGGTTTGTTATGGCCCATTCTTTCACTGCTGAATCACCCGCTACGGGCTTTTCCAGTTACTCACAGGACCGGAGACACCTTGCCCAAGTCCCCACTGCTGGGAAGAGTCACATAGCAAGGACTCAGCTAAGCTCTGTCAGGACAGAAGTTTACAATTCACACTTGTGCTGAAATGTCCTCCCTGCTCCCGTTTACGGGGGATTCAGCAGATTCTCGCTAACTAGCACACGCAGCTCTTTGGTGCCTACGTATCCATCAGCAGCAAGTTTTCCAAGCTCTCAGCCAGCTACTAACAGACTTGGAAAATGCCCTTAGCTTTGTTTATATTCTTTATCGGAAACTTATTAAGCTGATGCATACTCCATGTTGCTGGGAGGGCAGATTTAGGTGAACATCCCAGATAATCTTAGACAGACGCCGAGATGATAAGCAATAAAATCCATCTCGAAGGTCTGACTAAATACGCCTCTGAGTCAATACATCCTGGAAGAGATCACTGCAGCTCACGCAGACTCCATCTCACCCCTGACGTAACTAACCGCTTTGCGGTCAACAGACTTAAACCAGGAATGATCTTCCATGTGACTCTGATGTGCCACATTTAAATACACGATGATGTTATTTGAAAACAACTTATTGTGGCCTTACAAACTTAGCTTTGAAACAAGGCAATGGGTGGCTTATGTCAGACCCAACATAGCTGGACTTTAAAGAAATCATTAATGAAAGAATCATTAAATCATTAACCAAAGAACCATTCGTTACCTAGGATATAAAGCAGGAAAAACATTATTCTCAGAAGGATGTGTGGGGTTTTTTGTCTCAAAGACCAAGAGAACAGAATTTGGGGAATAGGAGGCACTACACTAACTCAGAGACTGATAATGCACTTTAATAAAATGAGTAGGAGTCTTGAAATGCATCTTAAAGTAATTGAGACTCGCTCTAACAGGTAACTCCAAGTCACCTAACATAAGGGAGGTCAAAATGCCAAGAAAAGGATGTTAAAGTAGTCTTTCTTGGTAGCTTAGAAATTGTGCAAGCTTCCCTTTTCTAGGCTTGTGCAAATTCTCAATGCAAAGCAGAGAACCATAAACCAAATCACACCAAAGCAGCATGATTTATTTGCTCATTAATCAAACTAAAAGTCTGCATCCACACTACTGCTTCTCATCCCTCATTAGTACACTGCCAGCTAAAACAGTAATTGCATGGAAAGCTCCCAAAGAGGCTTTTCTATTGTTTAACTCCTGTCTTGTGCAGATCTCATCTAAGCAGAATTGAACAATGTAAGGGTTTAATGATATCGTTTAAGAAGCAGCTGAAAACCTGCTTCTATAAAATTTCTAAAGCCAAACTTGTACTCTAAACTTCCACTGTCACGAATCAATGATATGTGAAAAGAATTACGGTGGCCCCGGACTGACAGCACCAGTAGATATTCCCAGCGTAGATGCAATTCTATGAACAAAACTCTTTCGACTCGTACAACTTGCTGCATTTGGAAGACTAATGATCTTCCTCTCTCAGCACAAAGCACAACTGTGCCAACCTAACCGTGTCGACTCTCACACCATTTGGCTGGTATAGTACACTGATATTCCAGGAGAAGTTGTTCATCTGTCAAATCACGCTGTTGGGAAATCCAAAACAGAAGCGGGAACTATAACTCCAGGCTTTTTACTGCGAATCTGTGCAGCAGGACCAAATGGACCCTAGATACCACTGTAGTATCACAAAAAATTAAATAGAGAGGGTGTCCTTTTATGTTTTAACTTTCTCAAAAGCCAAAAATGCCACAGGACTTTGGCAGCAAGAAAATTTCTGGCTGTGTAAAGACAAGTATGGAATATATGCATACTGAAGAAAAATTTCTGAAACTTTGTAAGTAGAATTAAACATTGGAAAATTGTATTTAAACTTTGAAATAACACCGCCAAAACTATAATTTACTATAACTACAATTTAGTTATGTATTTAGACAGCACACTATTTCCAATCCTCTTCTAAGCAAAATGCCATTTGCTTACAGTACATAATGTAATATTTGCAGGCCGGTATTACATGCAGAACTCCCAAGCGCCTGCTTTCTGGTCAGACATTCCCATTTCAACCCCTGACTTGCAGAGAATATCACGCTATTTGGGGCTTCTCATGCAGTCCTAGCAAAGCCTTCTCCATTGCACTCTATAGCAAGACATCCACTAATTTTAAAAGGCACCAGATCCAGCCCTTAGTAACTGTAACCTGTAAAAAAACAAAACAAAACAAAACAAAACAACACACAAACCTGTAACCATCCCACGTTTTCGTACCGGCGTTTCCCACCAGCAAACTGGCAGCACATACACTCCTCGTTCCCACGTTACTAAGCCAGCGTAACATACTGATTTTGATTCTCTTCACTCTTTTCCATACCATTCGCTTCCACTGCCTCTGGAGACATCTTGCGAGATGCTGCATCACAAATGGTTCTTTCCTCGCAACAGCACAACGCTTTGCCACTTACTCCTGCAGCCTCGTTGCTCTCCCCAATTAAAATTTCCAAGAGTCTGAGAATCTCTCCTGACCTTTGCTCAGTGTACCCCCTGGAGAGGCTCGACATTATAATCTGACTATAGATGAGACAGGGATGAATAAGACACTTACTGTTTTACAAAGATTCATTATTGCCTCACTGGGAATACCAAGGTTATAGGTCCACCTAAAGCTCAGATGAGAGGAGTACAACATGCCAGAAGGTTACTAGCGTGTAATAAATGAAATGTTGTGTTACTACTTTTCATTATTTCACTTTGGCTGCTCCGTGCAGTCTTCACTCCCATCCTCTGTAGCATTTAGCAGGTCACAAAGCACGTTGCCAGCAATATCTTTTCCATCTTTCCACCTAACATCCTTCAAGTACTAGTTCTTGTATGGATGTATGTACTCCCCAGTTAGATGCTACTAGCAGCCATGGGGAAAGCCCCGTCCTCCATTAGAAAGGAACAGGAACTACGACACGATGCAGCTTTCCTTTTTCACCTCTTCAGTCAGCAATATACAAGTGTTATACACAGTATTTTAAGGGACAAATTTTAACTTCCCTAAATAACAGCAGGCTACCTTGTTTGGGTGAAGGAGCACTGCAAACTTATTACTTACTGCGATGATTCACTTTGGATGATGCTAATTTAGAAACTCAGAATGGAAGAGGTGCACAACAAATTAAAAAAAAAGAAGTGCCTGTTTATCAGTAGTATCCATGAGAGCTGTCAAATTTCCATGGGAAATACACATTTTCATAGCAAAGTTATCTCAGGTATTTCATTAAACCAAAGTCATGACATCATCCTACTGAATATTAGTATTCAACTGATACTGGAAGAGTAAAACTAGAACACGTTAAAACTGCAACTAGTCACTCCCACTTGCCTCTACTCAGAGACAATCCAAACTGCAAAAGCACTGGGGGTAAACATTAATTAGCAATGCTAGAGTTATCATCTTAACAATTTAGGACAACAGATCCCACACATTAATGTTGCAACAGCACCCTGAAAGAACTATGTTAATGGCCTAGAAAACAGCAGAACAGTTCAGTCTATGGGTGCATTAAGACTGGGAAACTACCAATTGCCATCCCTCCTTACCAACAATAAATACCGGGCTCAAGAAATACATTTCAGAACCAAGTTGCTCTTCAAATACCCCAACGCAGATACCAGAAATTCCCAGTACAAGTTTGTTAAAATTAAGTGAAAAAGACTAGGTAGTGAGAATGGGCCTGGAAGCCTCACCCCACAGCAAAACTAGCTGAATATCTTATAGTTTTTAATGTATTTTTATCCTCCTATTAAAAGGTATCTCCTTTTAATACACGGAGAAATGCAGCCATCGTAGATGCAGTGACTTGCCCAAGATCACACACAGGAACTAACCTATTGCTATAACCCTTTATTATCTGCCTCTGAGATGCTTCTCTCCTCTCCACTCTCTATAGGGAGCGCCTCCCAGCCATATTTTTCAAATTCCAGTTCAGGAACGTGGAATACAGCTCAGGCAGGAACAAAACCTTCCTGTGTTACGTTGTCGAGACCCAAGGCAAAGAGTCAGTGACTTCCCGGGGTTACCTGGAAGATGAGCACGCAGCCGCCCATGCAGAAATGGCTTTCTTCAACACAATTTTACCAAAGTGTGAATCAAGCCTCCGCTACAACATCACCTGGTACGTCTCCTCCAGTCCCTGTGTGACCTGCGCGGATCGGATAACTGAGACCCTAAAGAAGAACAAGAACCTGCGTCTGACAATCATGGTAGGGCGCCTCTTCATGTGGGAAGAGCCAGAAATGCAGGCTGCCCTGAAAAACATGAAGTCAGCTGGCTGCAAGCTCAGGATTATGAAGCCTCAAGACTTTGAGTATGTCTGGCAGAACTTTGTGGAACAGGAGGAAGGAGAGGAAGCAAAGGCTTTTGTGCCATGGGAGGACATTCAAGAGAACTTCCAGTATTATGAGGAGAAGTTGGCTGAGATTTTGCACTGAAACTCACGTGAGTGAGGATTTCCACTTGGTCACCTACCTCCTTGTATTAGTATTACAGACTGTCATTTTTCTGCATATTCTTAAAGGTGTAACCCAGAGCCAATTTCAGTTACCGTCACTGTCACATATACCCAGCTGGGTTTGCCTGTACCTGAATATTGAAAATAACCCCAGGCAGTACCTTACCCCTTCAAGGGTAGTAACACTACAGTGGGTTCCTCCACAGCAGACATGTAACAAACTTAGAGCCTTTTTTTTTTTCTTCTCATCAAACACCTCCAGGAACAATGAATAAAAAGATACTATGTACAACAATAATACCTTATTGTTCCCCACACGCATGATATTCAGGACACACGTGGAAACAGTGAAAGGAATGTAGAGAAAAAGGGATTTCCTCCACTCCCCAAAGTCTAGCCCTCTAGGAAAAAAAAAAAAAAAAAACAAAACACAAAACCACCAGTCAGTAAAGGAAATCAGTTATTGCAGAACTTTTTTTTTTTCTTAAGGGGTACTCGATAATCACCTATTTCATCCAAAACCCATGAAAGCATTTGAAGCTTCTAACATGTCTTTTTCCCTTCCCCAGGACCAATTCAGAAAAGATCTACGATGAGAGATGCAACAGCGTTGGCATCTAGGACACTCCTGCTTCCAAAACTTTGATTCCAGCAGGATGGAGTACCAACTTCTGGAAGACTAGGCCCTGATGGACTACAAATACATCTACAACACAGTCTGTGGTGTTTGGGATTTTTTTTTTTGGTTTATTTTATTCCTCCCTCCCCACCCCAAACAAACCCACGCTGCCTCTGCTGATAGGAGAAAGGAAGGCAAGGTACAGCACAGTTAAAGCCTCGAACGAGATGGATTGCAGCGGACCTACAGGAAAGCCTGTAGGCCTCACATATTGGGACAGAAGAGATCTTAGAACAATGCGGCCAATTAGATAAATGCATTTAGAAAGTACATACTTCATAAATGTTAAAAAGAAAGTGATTTAAGATTTTTTTTAAAAAAAGTTTTCTTCCTCTGTCCTCCTCAAACATCAGAGCTATGATTTAAATTAGGGCTAACTAGTCTATTCTAAATTATGATGGAACCCAAGTAGTTGATTTCAAACACCTTCTCCCCTTGTTCAATGACGTTTGTGATATATAAGCTGAGAAAAATGAAGTGAAATAAAATTGGAAGTCACTGCAAAAATCTATAGCACTGTTTATTCCTTCTTCTGTATTTGCAAGAGGTCCTAAATTTAAGCTGACAAGTGAGACATCTTGGGACAGCCACATATGAAATATTTTGTAGCTGAAGTGCAGCATGATGAGAAGAGAGAATTACTATATGGCAAAACAATTTTGGGACTACATACAAGCATGGGAGACAGAGAGAAAGGGCATATCACTTTCCATATAAAAGAAGGCACAGACCAACCAAGGGTCACAGGGACCCTCATCAGCTCAGAAAACAAGTCAGGTAAGATTTGCTCTTCCTTCCCATCAGTTCTTCACCATGGCTTTCTCCTGCACTGTCACAAGCTGCAACTGTGCTAGACACACACATCAAACTGCTGACCGCACCCATCTCTTACCTCAGTCAACTGCACTAAATTCTGGCATAAATTTTCACGGCAGAAAAAACAAGCAGCAGTGAGAACACCTCTGTGGAGCCACTCTGGATTTCATCTTTTTGCCACTAGATTTAAACAACAAATATAAATAAGCATAAAGACTAATGTTGCCGTGAAAAGAGGCTCTCGCATCACTAAATCAATGAGCAGTCTTGATGTCCATTCTTGATCACCTCAATACTCCAAGTTCCTATTTGTCTCACTGAGTTTATTTTTTTCTCCAGTTTTGAATTTAGCAACACAATTATCCACCAAAAACAATTTACAGAGGATGGTCAACAAACAGCGAGAGTAGTAATAGAAAGCTCTTACAAGGCATAAACAGGATTTGCAGATCTGCGTTGGCAAAGAAACCACACAATACAGATTAACCCACAATGCTAAAAACAGAAAACGCTCCACCCATTCCATTCATAGTGAAAACCAATTAGGAACTACAAATTTCTCAACTGTTACATCCCATCATTTAAGTTTATTCAACCTATCTGGCATTTTTCTGGGCATTCAGTATGAGAGAAGTCAAAGAGATTTGTTTATTATGAGAGGGTGGGAAAAAACAAACATAAAGGAAACACAGAGTATACGATAGTTCTTCAGTACTGGAACCAAACTCAAAAATCAAGTGTTTACCAATGACCTGATGAGCTAAGCATGTTACTGATTTCCTTTTGCTATTGGTGACACCAAACACCAACCTACATATAACAGCTCAACTACAAATAATATATATGTATATTAAAAACAAACCTTAAATGCCATACTACAACATTTTACAGCACATCAGTCATTCACGTGTGTGGATTCTCAGAAAACTGAATTCTGCAGACGACACCAATTATGCAGTATAAAATGCACCCACAAGGCGTATGTACACATTTCCAGCATTCACCTTCAAAACCTAGAATAGCACATACAGATATAAGTGTGTTTTTCAAAAGGTCCATCCTATGATTCGACAGCTGAGTGCTGAAGAGCTATTTATTTAATGTTGACAGCATGATTCTTAGTGAGTACAATCTCATAACAAAAAATTGTATTTGTGGCCAGAAGGTAGAAATTAGAACGAACACAGTAAGTAAATCACATGCCAGGTATCAACATTGCAAAACTTTTTTTTAAACAAGTGACAGGGCTCCACAGCTCATCATTATCAACCATAACTACAAACCAACAAATACCTAAGCAATAGGCAGCTCCAATTTCACTCTGCACAGGAACCGTCAGCTCCAAGTAGAAGCTCTAGTGCAGGCAGGTGCTCTGTGGAGGACCAGTGACATCTCGTGGCTTGCTGGGACAGACTGGGAACTCCCTGAGGGTTACCACAAACTTCTTCACAGGCTCCCTGAACACTATACCCCTAATTAGCTGCTCTGGAGCTTTTTTTTTTCCCCGTGCGTGCTATTGTTAAAAACCCCTGCCACTGACAACACAAGAGTGAGCTACGCTCAGACAAAGAATGTGCTCAGCATGCAGTTTCCCCCCTCAGCAGTTAACAGTTTTCCACTCCTGAAAGCAAGGGAAATGGGGCTCTCTTTCAACTCTTTTGCTCACAGACTGTAAACTGTTATCTTTATATCTGTGTCTTCAAACACTTGGTCAAGTATTGCTGAAACTTTATTCCAATCCAGGCCATCAAGTCCACATCCAATCCTGTAAAATAAGACATCAGAACAGCTGTAATGGCCTCTTTTGGAGCACACTATGAACAATCAGCCCTTCAAGCAGCTACAGTTTTACATGGCACTAACTCAGCTCACCATAAATCAACATAATGCAGTTAAAATAAGGACACAACCAAGCCTGTATGTTTTGCTATCATTTAAACACACTGGGAAATGCAAATTTCATTTGCAGTTGAACAGAAGTGGATACTTGAACTCTTATTTCACAGCAGGGGATCATCTCTCAAACATGGTTCTGTACAAGAAACATTGAAGCACTTGCACCGCAGTAACTAATTTTCTTACCTAGGCATGGAAATGTCAGTAACTCCATTGTTCAGACAGTGAGCTTTCATGGCTTCTAAGCTCTTTTGCATATTCTCGTACGTTGGTTTGTGAGAAACTTTCTTCTTCGTAATCTAAGTATAAATGCAAAAGGTCAGTTGTGCCTTTGGCATAATCACTGCAAAATTTTCTTTTTAAAAACCACATTCCACTACACTCTGAAACTCCACACTCAGACTTGCTACCATGAAGGGAAAAAGACTTGGAAAAAGAACTATGATTCACAGCTTAAAATAGTGTCATTTAGCAGTTAGTTCTATCAATTTGGACAGGCTGGACCGATGGGCTGAGGCTAACGGTACGAGGTTCGACAAGGCCAAGTGTTGGGTGCTGCACGTGGGTCACAACAACCCTGTGCAGCACTACAGGCTTGTGGCGGAGTGGCTCGATAGC
>VZSZ01002916.1:14283-40358 GCA_013398815.1 Ibidorhyncha struthersii | reverse complement strand
CTTCTCTGTGAGGAGAAACTGCCCTGTCTGCAGTCCCCCCCCCGCCCCCGTTTTCACCTCCGTGAGCTGCAGGGCATTGCCTCGTCCGCCTGAGCACAGCGTGGCCTGCTCTGCCCGCCGAGAAAATCCGCGGGTGTGAGGCTTTCTGCAATAAAAATGGAAACGTCCCTGGGTGAGCTCCCTGACTTGCAAGTTTGATAAGGAGGTCGGAAGCAAAATCAGGGTAGCACGTGTTTTATTCTGCCGAGCAGTGGGAGATGTGACTGTGGCCTGTCCGTGCTGTTGTTTAATGAAATCCAGTCCTTGGCTTCGCGTGGGTGTCTGTCCTCCGGTGGTGTCCTTAGAGGACAACGATCATGTGGGTGGACTGGCAGGGTCTGCCCTAGAAACTTCTGCCAATTTAGTAATAATGTTTCAGTGTGCAAAACGTTTTAAAATGATGCTTTCAAGCTAGCTGAAGTCCTAGCACAGTTTATCACGCCAGTTTGTTCTTAGCATAGCTTATTTGCCAAGAGAACTGTTGATGTAGCTCCTGTAGCCTCATATGTATATAAATATACGAATATATGCTGATAGAACTGGAACACTAAGTCATTTTCAGTGCAGACAAGGGCCTGGTGAGGAGGAGCTGAGTGGTGAGATCAGCAGTGGGAGGAGCATGCTGTTGAAGTAGATGACCAATCTTTAAAATTTGACTGATAAAGTAACGCTGGTGCTGTGTTCTAGTGAAGGGAACGAAATAATCCCTTGGAGGACTATGATCCAGCACGTGTAAAATCTTCTCTTTGTAACTTTGGCTAACAACAGCTGGTGCAGAGAGTTATGATTACAACGCTGCTAATATTTTAAGTAAACAAGGCAGGGGCTTGACACGGGGGGTTGGTGAAGAAGCATTCCCAAGTTAGAGGTATGCCCGTGCTTCATTATTGGTTGTGGCGTTAAGGAAGGCAGAGAACTTTTGGCAAACACGGTTTACTGGCATCCTGTGCTTGCTATTGAAATACTTCCCTGAAGAATGAAATGTGGGAGCTGTTTTCTAACAGGCCCACAGGCATTTAGGGCAGAAATTAAGTATACAGTGCAGAACTGAAATGAGAACCTTGACAGACAGCACCATCTTCAGAAAGAATGTTGTCTTTTATTCTATCAGTCTGTGAAAAACTTACTAAATGAGCCAAGGATAGAGTTAAAACTGCAGTAAAATGTAGTGTCTTTCGGTGCTGTGACTCAGATTACCTTTGTGATCTCCAGGGTTAGCGTCACTACGTCCTTATTCTGAACAAAAGATCTGATAGGGACTGAGAAGGTTCTTACGTTATTATGGCTGAGTTTTAGGCCCACTGTAATGAGCATGCTTCTGGTCTGTCATGACTAGTTGATCGTTTATTTTTGTAGGTAAGCGACATTTGTCATTAATGTGCAAGAAAACAACAAAATGTAAAATCATTGCCTGTTTTCCTAGGTCACGGTGAGGACCAAGTCAATGAAAAAATGAAGTGTTCTTAAGATAAATGCAAGACACTGAAGTACAAGGGATGTTTTAAAGCTAAAGAGCAGGCAGCATGAGAGGTGTCATTACAGTAGTAACCACAGCAACAGTTACAGTTAGTTAAAGTTGTGAATAAATTTTGTGTGCATTTCTTTGAAAACTGAAGGGGCCTGTTTTTTGTTGCTTTAGACTTCAAAGATTAAAGTTACAGGCTGCTTTTTCACTAATGTAGTGTGCACTTGTTCAGTCATAGCATAAATCAAATACCTCATTAAAAGTAATAGTAAGAATTATTCCCTTGTTGATCCACTGCGAAGAGATGTGAGGAAGAAGGAGGTAATGGAACTAGGTATTTTATTTCAACAGTGTGTTCTTCATATGTGTAGGCAAGGGTCCAAGAAATGAGAGGCAGTAAAAGGATGGAAGCAGTGAGAAGTCTGCTGGCTATTTTCAAATTATATGAGAGTAGGAAGAGAAGAAAGAGATATGAGGAGGGAGTACTGCATAGTTGGGGAAGAAGAGGCAGTTTCCCTGAGTGTTGTTGAATTCTTGAATGTAGTTTGGTTCTATACTTAAACTTTGTATTTTGTGAGGTTTTTTTAGTGATAATACCCCTCTCCTCCACCAATATGCACTGTAGGCAACTATCTATAGCCCAGAATACACAGACTCGATGGGTAAAACAGGAAGAGACAGGTTCATAGCTACTATTTGATTCACTGAAGGTAATGACAGAATCGAGATTGAGATACTTTCTGCTTCTCAGTCAAGTTATGTATTCTGGAAATTACAATTCTAGTTTTGTTACTCAATGAAAGTGAGGTGACATGAAAGAGGGAGGTCCTTGATTAAACAGCAGCTCTTACTGTGTGATTCTGACCTCAGTGTCGGCAGATGGTTTGCTTTTCAGCTACTGTACAGTAATACTAATCTTCAAACCTTGGGACGGTAACCACATGCTTTTTTTAACTTGTCTTGCCAGATACCCAGGCTGAGGTGTGCCTTTTACCATCTTGGAACTGAAGCGCTATGGAGCAGTACACAGCGAATAGTAACAGTTCCACAGAGCAGATTGTTGTGCAGGCTGGACAGATTCAGCAGCAGGTATGGAAGGTGATAACGGGTGAGTTGGCATTGCCAGCACCGAGTTACAAATCCGTTTGTGCTTCTCAGAGTTTCCCAGAACCAGCAAGATGCTTCATGATACTGTCTGTATACGTGTTTACCTGACTTCTGTCACCTGATCAGTGGTCAGTGATCTAACTTGACTTGGAAGTCTGAGTAAATATGTTTTTAAAAAAATACTTATTATAAAATTAAATTAATAACATTGCAGGTATGCAGGTTACCAAATTTCAGTGTAGTAGGGAGTTTGCAAACTGGTAGTGTCATGAGGGAAGTAACAAATCCTCTCTGAAAGTGGTGGAGACAGAATATTAATGCAAGTAGTCACACAAGGAGCAATGTAGATTACCCCCAAAATTGAAAGAGGTTTTGTTCGAGCCCATAGAGGCTTTCTCCAGCTTTCTCAAAAGATTTATTGAGATCTTTTGTTTTAGAAATACAGGTAGATCAAAATGAACACACAGTACATGAACTGCAACAAAACATGTAGCTTTGGATAAATTAATCCATTCTAGATAGAAGTTTCTAGTTCATGTTATAATGTGCAGATGAGTAGGGCTGGGGTTTCTTTAAGGGCTTTTAGATTTTTGCTGTTGTTATGCTTCACCCATTCAGATCTAGTAATGCATTTTCAGATGAGCTGTGCTGCTGCTGCATTTTTATTGCATCTTATGTTTGTTCTAGCTCAAGGCAAGAGGAGTTTCTTAGTTTGTCATGCAATTGAATGAGCCACTGGATTATGTTTTCAGTGAGATAGGCTTTGCTTTATCATTAGCCTGTTTGAGTATTTGATAGCAGGGACCAGCTTCTTCCACTGAATTTAGCTAAAGTTGACTTTTTCAGTAAGAACAAGATTGTACTTGATGTTAAAAAAATTACATATTAAGAATTATCAAAAATACCTGCTTCCAGCAGATTACCAAAGATATATTTGCTTTTATTGACACCTTGTAGATAGAAGGGAGGTAAAAATATACCTTGGCTTGTTTCATTTTTGGTATGTGCTCTTAAAGCCTGTGTTGTATTTGACATGAAATGGTTTTTTAAAATAATTGTTTTAACAGGCCTGTTGTAGTACAGCTTTTAGTAGAGAGATGTCCTTCATCTCCCAAATGCTAACACAGTTAACACAGGTTATTTTGGGAGTCTTACTAGAGAGGCTAAAGATAGAAAAGGCTTTTAGATTTAACTGCTCTTGCAACCTCTCAAGATTGTCCTTCAAGGTCAGTGGTGGGAAGAACTTGATGCAGGGGTGACACAGATGAAGATTAGACTGTAGTCATCTGTGCTGCTGTTCTCTGCAGAAAGGAATTTATGGCCTTTATTGTAGCTAACAAGCCTGACACGAATCTGGAACCCCTTCACAGTAAGAAACCTGGGCAGTGAAAGGAAACATGAAGCAGAAAGGTAGCAGTCTAAAACACTGAAGTGGAGAATTCTGCAAAATAATCTCATGTTCTTTGTAAATGATTTTTGTTTGGGATATTGAAGCCTGTCAGTATCATATGCAGTTTTGCTGGTATTCCATTCTTAGGTTTGCTAAGCGTATTCACATTCCTTATGTTCCAAGAGCAGTGTGTATGAAGTTTAAATTCACCCTCTTCCAGCAAAGTGTCGTTGTCTCTTGTCAGAGCTGTGCATTTCCATGTTTCAAGCTATTCCTGTTCCTATTCCCAGCAGCAGGGTGGTGTCACTGCTGTCCAGTTGCAGACTGAGGCCCAGGTGGCATCCGCCTCAGGCCAGCAAGTCCAGACCCTCCAGGTAGTGGTGATCTCTCTAATTGTGTTTGTGAGCACTGCATGACTCTCACCATTGCCACATATCTAATGCTGTGTTTTTTCCAGGGTTTGAAATAGGAACAGGAAAATTTATTAGCAGTAGTAGCTCTGTGTTACGCTAGTTGTAAGGTTTTCCATGAAGAGCGTGAGGTTAGAGCTTTTCATTGGATATCAGGTGCGTGCCAGAAACCCTGATGCATTCATGAATTGCTGCTGCTGCAATTCTGAAATTGAATAGTGGTTGAAATGGGACTTAAAAGGAAAAAACACCAAGATGAGGAAGTAACAGTCAAGAGGGATAACCCAAAGATTTTCTGTAGTTTCAAGGAGATGAGATTTCTGATATCCACTGTGGGTAGTTCTGTGTCTTCTCTACATGAAAGAAAGACACAGAGGTGGTGGATGGACCTACCATTTTGAAGAGTGAAACTGTTTCATCTGTGATTAAAAAGGGCACCTGGGGACAATATTTGCCTCTGTGGGACTGAAAAATCTCATTTCTTACGTGTGAACAACACAAAGAAACCCAGGAGAAGTATGCATCCTAACAGGAAATACATCCCAAATTGGAAAGAAATGCAAGGTTACTTCAAACCCTAATTTGTTTCCATGTGAAGTATTTTCTCTCTTGCAAACTTTGTTTCGTTAGCTCACATAGGAGGCTTTTAAAGGAGCAGATAAAGCCTGGATGGCTGTTTAGTAGCGCATTGTTCACTGAGTATTTTGGGTTTGTTTGTTTTTTTTTTAATTCTTCAGAGGAGGGGAGTTCCAAGAGGCTAGAATGGTCTTGCCAGGTGTAAAGTTGAACACAGCATTTTTTATGTTCAGAGTTAAAATATCAAAAGCTGGCTGACTTGAATTGCTTGGGTCACTGTGGCCTCCTGGTCATCGTTGTGTGTCCTGCCCTCCCCGCCCCCTTTCTTTTTTTGGCTTGCTCTAATACATTAACAAGAATCCTGGAATGTATAATTTTTCTGTTTGCTTATTGGATATTGTACTGCTGACTGTGCTTCTCTGTGGCTGACACGGGCATGCTTATCTCTCTCTCTCTGTTGTAATTCAAAACAAGTACTACCGATTCTTGTTAGGGACTCGTATGCAATAGTTTCAAGGTTGAGGAACAGAACAGTGTCGCAAGGACATTGGGTCACCTGTAAAGTCACAATATTCTATGCAGGGTGTTGATCACTGAGGTACAACTGTGGTTGCTTCCATAGATGTGTTTGCGTGTAATTCTCTAAGGTATTTGAACTATGCAAAGTGAAGGGTTTTTTAGGTGGTTCAGTATGTGCTTTTAGATGATACTTTTCATCATCTGTACTGATGTTTAGCCTGATATTCTACACTGGTTGAAGAGTGAGCATTTGCTATTGCATATTCTTGAAGTTTATAGGTAGAAAACTCCAGAACTCAGTGAGTTTTTATCATGTTATATTGTTCTTGTTTCTAAACCACTCAGAGCGTGGTAAAGAGTGATCGATTACCTAGTTCATAAGACTCATTTTGCATTTAAGCTGTGGAGGTCTGCTATTTTCAAATATATATTTTGAGGAGTTTGGGGATTTAGTGGGTGAGGGTGTTTAAACAGACAGGTTTTCCCCCTGCTTTTCTTTTCATTGGCCTTTTCCCTAGTGACCAGAGACATACCTGGTCCAAGAGTCCAGAGACTCTTATGCCAAATTTGTAAGTCTGCTGTGAGCCTTGTCAGGCCAAGAAGTGGCTGTTGCTCCTTTTCTTTAACTCTTCCTTACTGAACTACATTTTGTGGTGTTACATTTATAATTTCACTTAATAACCGTGAAAAGATTCTCTAAGAACATTGCATGCTATGTATCGGTTAGGAAATGGGAATGTTGTAAGCATGTAATTGGAGAGAGTTGAAGCTGCCTCAGAATCTCTCTGTGAGAATAGCTTATTTAGAGCTTTTTCTTATTCGAAACCCCAATTAAAGATTAGTAATAGTGATGTGGATAATGAAGTTTCTTTTATTACACTTTGCTCTTGGGCTGTGCATGAAGATAGTTATTGTCTCTGGAAAATTTAGCTGTGCTTTTCATGCTTTATTGCAATTAGACTTGGAAGTTTTGGTTAGACTGCAGCAGAAAAAGATAATTTACTAAATCCAGTAGCACATCATGGAAAAATTTTTAGAAACTAAAGATATTTGATGCAGATTTGAACCCAGGTTAGTGACTGTTGCTCAGGTTCTCTGGTCACTGCATTAAAATAGGTAAGCATTTAGCCTCATGTGGTAGCCACTTCAGGTTCTGGCTTCGTGTCACCAGACTTTTTCATTGTTTTGTTTGTTTTTTCTCCCATTTCCTAGGTCCAGGGTCAACCGCTGATGGTACAAGTAAGCGGGGGTCAGCTGATCACATCGACCGGCCAGCCCATCATGGTGCAGGCTGTGCCTGGGGGTCAGGGCCAGACAATCATGCAGGTCCCAGTTTCTGGAACACAGGGACTGCAGCAGGTGAGATAACCCTAATTTTATTTAAGATAAATTGCTGAAAATGAACTGTGATGTTCTCACCTTGTCAGATAGTATGTTTGCCTCAATGCTCTTAAAATAAACTGGGCAAAGACAGTTGTTCTCCAGCTATGGATCTGGCAGTGAGCTGCGTATTAAGAATGCAATGAAAATTCTTTGTGTGTTTGATTTTTGTGTTTTAATGGGATGGTGCAAACCTTTTAAATGGAGTCCACTAAAATACAGGTGGAGTTGGTTTGGGGTTTTTTTGGTTTGGGGTTTTCTATTTTTATTTTAACTGTCCCTTCCAGTATAGTTGGTGATCTGGTGCCTACTCAATTTATGGCTCAGAAAGGATTTTTTAAAAAAATGTATTTAAGAAAGCTTCTTGAAAATAACTCTTGTGCTTGAGTTCATCTAATACATGATCGCTGAAGGTGAATTTAAATGGTTACATTGCACAGAAGGTAATACTGTAGAAGGTATAGAAGATGGATTTTATTAGAAGCAGCTATTTTGAAATATTTGTCTAAAAGACAGTTTTTAAATTCAAACAGGTGCTTGAAGTGTGTTCCTCAAAAGCAAAGGGAAGAACTGTAACAGTGGCATAATGAAAGTGTTCTAGTGATTCGAGAATGGGATTTAGGAATCAAGTTTAGCACATTCCAGGAAGGCATATGATGTCTCAGTGTTTTGAGAGGTTTATTTAAAACTTCTTTTGTTGAAAACCAGTATATTTTATGTTAGGTTCTTTAGAGTCTGGGTTTTGGAGGAAAATCCGTAACTGGGTTTCTAAGCACAAGCTTTGAACCATATTCCAGTTCCTCTTTTTTAATCTAAGAAATGTTCCACATTGGTGGAAAGGTTTCTCTGCAAAGCTGAAGACAACTTTTATATATGTCCAGGAGTACTTCTGTATGCTGGCTAATTAACACTGTACAGATATCTTAAATCTTAGTCCTCTTTTTTACTTTCACCTGAGTACTATCACTCCTAGTTTCATGTGAATAATTTATTTCTTTTGACCATTTTATTGTGTAAGCAGTGGAGAACTGCGAGGGCATAATGAAACCAGCATGTTGTATATTTCCTTTATTCTGTATGGTTGTGACTGCTGTGTCACAGGGAGGAATAAATTAAAACTCTTCATTTTAAAATGGAACGAGAGAAGAATCAGTGCTTTCTTTTTCTTTGCAACAGTAAATCATCCTCAGAGATGATTTGGTAATGCTGAGGCCAAGGAGGGAGAAATAAGAGGCATAGTTAATGTTCCTTTCTGACTCTTTCTTCCACAGATTCAGTTGGTCCAGCCAGGTCAGATTCAGATTCAAGGTGGGCAGGCTGTGCAGGTACAGGGGCAGCAGGGCCAGACCCAGCAGATCATTATACAGCAGCCACAGACTGCAGTTACTGCTGGCCAGACACAGGTAACTGCACCAGCATGAAAGGGTTTTCTTGAGAGAAACAGGAAGAGAAACTTGACAAATGACTTAACGTGTGGTTAAGGAAAAAAAAAAAGAGGAATTAATAATATTGAGGAGAACTTGAGAATGAATTTCATATTTTTGTAGTGATTTCATATGTAACTCTGGGGCAGAGTAAATAAATTGCATGTTTTTATCCATTGTGTTTCTGTATTTTTATTGGTTCATGGTTGTTTTTGTCTATTTGTTGATATTTGAAAACATGAAGTATTGCTAATTTCATACTTGCGCCATTTTGTGAAGTAGTCTAGTCATACCTGGGTTTTCTGCTGATTCTTTTGATTAGGACCAAAATTAAATGTCTGAGCAGACTAGTTCTTCCTTTAACATAGTCATAGTGAGACGGGAAACCTAGAACTTGTCTCTTTCAGTATTAAATACTACACTGTTAGAAATACGTGTTTTCAGTATTTTATCCGCAGTTTGGTTGGTTTGTGCTCCATCCTATTTCTTGATGCTGGTAATAAAGCAAAAGAAATAGATGCCAGAAACACCTTAAGCACCATGTGTTAATTGTAAAATTTGAAAAATAAGCAATTTGTAAAGTTACTGTGTTCTTTGTTTTGTTTAGACCCAGCAACAAATAGCAGTTCAAGGACAACAGGTAGCGCAAGCAGCTGAAGGCCAGACCATAGTCTATCAGCCAGTTAATGCTGATGGAACCATTCTCCAACAAGGTATGAGCTTTGGTGTGAAGAGAATCAGGACTTCTCAATATCTCTTTGATAGGTTTTTATTGCCTTGTAATTATTGTCCAAGAAAACATTGAGTTGCAACGCTAGTAGTGCTGTGGTACGAATCGTTGGCCTAGTGAATGCAAGAAGAGATGTTTACGTGATCATACAGAAATTCAGTCTGTGGTTCTTTCCCCAGAAAAATAAAAAATGGCACTTTTCTTTGGCAAGGACTATTAGAATAGAAACACTTCAGTTTGCTTCTACACATTAGAGTATGTGATGTCTTATCTGACACTGGGATTACTGTGCAATTTTGTATGGCAAAATACAGGAAGGATGAGGATGAGGTGATGGAATTTAGTTAATAACTTGCAATGTTTTTCTAAATTTTTTGCATGTTATGGAAGGATGAATGAGTAAAAAACAGAAGTGGGACTAATGGTGTTCCCTTCTTTTTGTGTGCGTGTTTTTGGTTTGGTTTTTTTTTTCTTTTGTGTTTTGTTTTCTTAAAGTTACAGTCCCTGTTACAGGCATGATCACCATTCCAGCAGCCAGTTTGGCTGGAGCGCAAATTGTCCAAACAGGAGCCAACACCAATACAACCAGTAGTGGACAAGGGACTGTCACAGTGACGCTGCCCGTTGCCGGAAATGTTGTCAATTCAGGTGGAATGGTTATGGTATGTATTTAACTTCCCAATGATATTTTTAAATGTTGAGGTTTAAGATGTCTGTACACAAACTGTTTTCTGAGATTTGTGTCACCTTAATATGGTCAGTCTTCCCAGTAGCTACCACTAGTTTAAAGTTTAAACAATACAGGTTTTCAGTTTTAATGGCTTGTGTCCTATTGTGATCTATATATTCTGTACTTTATTTCCCCCCCTGCAGATTGAGTTCAGAAATCTAGAAACTGAAATCCAAAATAAGCTGTTAACTGATAAGCAGAGGTTTAAAAAGATTGAATCAACTATTGCTTTTCTTGAAGATCCCTTAGTATTTGTTTCTCTGATTCATAAGAGGGCTTTTTCTGCCAATTCTTATTTCTTTGTAGTGTGATGCCTTTTAACTTGAATTTTATTGTTTGTCCCCACTAGATGTCAGCAGCTCTACAAGTAATAATTGCTTAAGAAATGCTCTGAAATTATCATATAAATTAAATAAGTGATAACCAAAAAGAAAGGGAAGCAATGGGCATGGCCTGTATGCTTAATTGTACAAGAAGCAGTAACATGGTCATAGAATTATATATGGTATTGAAATGTTACCATAATCAGAAAAAAAATGAAACACGACTGGTATATAATTGATTTGTTTAAATTTGTTCTGCAGTTTGAGAACAACTTTCAATTTAAGTATGTGCATTATCTGAACAAAAACAAACACTTTGCATTTTAACATTTTTTAAAATTCTTTTTTTTGCATTCACTTTGTGTTCTGAGCTACAAGTACTGAAAATATATTCTTCTCTGTGCAGATGGTACCTGGAGCTGGATCAGTACCAGCTATCCAGAGAATACCTCTGCCCGGAGCAGAAATGCTGGAGGAGGAGCCCCTCTATGTAAATGCCAAGCAGTATCACCGGATCCTGAAGAGGAGGCAGGCACGTGCTAAGCTTGAAGCAGAGGGAAAAATTCCCAAAGAAAGAAGGGTGAGAATATAACTCAGTTCTAATACAGGGTTGCTCTATGAGAAAGGCATAGAAAACCACCTGTGCTGGAAAATGAGGACTGGAATCTGAAAGTGTTCTTCAATTTTTATTTTTTTGTTTTTGTTCCTAAGATAGGTCAGAGTAATTTTTTTAAGCCGCTTGGTGGCAGTCCTGCTTCCTTTGCATGCTTTTAATTGTTGAATATGTATGTAGCTGTATTGCAAATGGGCATTTACTGTAAACTCTTTATCTTTAGGGAAGGGGGAAGGACGTGGACTGGGTATGCTTTTCTAGCAGTCAGGAAATTCCTCAAGTGGAAGTACTGAACTAGAAATAGTAGGCTGGTCTCTCATTACCCCCTTTGTATTGTCGCAGAAATACTTGCATGAATCTCGGCATCGTCATGCCATGGCCAGGAAGCGGGGAGAAGGTGGACGTTTCTTCTCACCAAAGGAAAAAGACAGCCCTCATATGCAGGTGCGTAAAATTTTGTCTGTTTTTTGGACAACTGCCAGTTTCGGTTCTTCAGAATACACTTTAGAGAGGTGTCTTTGTACTGTTTTGTTCTTTTTTTGGGTTAGGCTGCTGACCTTTGTCCCTTTCTGCCTCTGAATTTGTTTCAGGCATTGTAAAGAAACCTTCTGTCTCGCTTCCTGTAGACAGCAAGTGTCTGTTGGACTTGAGTAATTTTGGTAGAAATGTATTCTGTTTTGCAAACAGAGAACGCTTGAATTTTTTTGTCCTATGAAATATAGTCTTTGCAGCCTTTCTGGTTGCATACCGTAAGTACAGGTTTTTTATGACATGAATTAAAGGTACAGACACCTTATCTTATATCTGATGGAAAATTTAAAAAATGTGAATATCTGATTCTTAGCTGCATATTGATTTACATTAAAAGTGCAAGACGTTTTCAAAGGAAGGGACGCAACAGAGTAGAACTAGCAAATGCTGTTGATTAGTGCTTTAAAGCAGTCCTGTGGCTTTAGTGGAGTGGCATCCTTCGCAAATACTAGACTAGGTCTTCCCTATTACCAGAAACAACACATTACTAGCAACTAATAAGATTTATATATCCCATTTTCTTACACCGGCCTGTAAACCCCAGGGAAAATATAATGTGTTTAGAGATCAAGGGATCAAGGGGGCAGGAGTATCTCCTCTTGATAGTTGTGCGTGATTCTCTCTGCTGTTATGGAAAAAATGCTGAAGTTACGATATGTTATGTATTTTGTATCTGTAGGATCCAACTCAGGCCAGTGAAGAAGCAATGACACAGATGATCAGAGTCTCCTAACTGCTGCTTAGAGAAAAAAAAATACCTGAATGGAATTCCCGTCCCTTCTGCAAGTCTGTCCTACCTTTCCAGTGTATCAAGCAAGTCTTTCAATGGGACAATCGCCATATCACAGCCTATCCTTTTCTACAGGACGAGCACCACGTTTTCAGTATGTGGTCGAGATTTTAACTGCAGTTGACTCAACAAATGGAAACTTAACGACTTTCTTAGTGTACTCTTCTGATCCAGCGCAGGGATTTCAGAGTCTTGACTGCTCATGCCTTTCTTTTTCTTTAAACATCTCTTGCATTAAGATTGGCCATAGGTGAGAGTGTGCCACTGACTCGGTGATCAGCAATAACTACGGCATGCTGAAGCAGGGCCAGCAAAGACCTCTTGGAATTATGGCCCTTCTGTACGGAGACATAATCCAGTTTATAGCAACCAGCACTGACTTGGCTACACCACAGTATTTTGTTTTCCCAGCAGAGACCTGTTATTTACATGCACTCCTTACACCTTTGGACTTCACTGTCAACTGAACTCTTCCCTGTTGTTGCATCTGCACTTCTGATACTGGCAGAAACTGAAGGGGATTCTTTTAAGTTCCACCTTGTAAAATACGTAAACAGCAAGCTCTTCTCTGGGAAAAGTTCAGCCACAATGATAGAAATATTTCAAGATGAGTACAGGACTTGATATATTACGTATCCGTTCCAAGAAGTAAGAGGGGAGAGGGTGATGTGGGTGGGGGTAAGGATTTAATTAGTAAAAGCAAGCTCTGGGTGGTTTTCGGCATGTTTATTGCTGGTAGTCGTTGCTTTTGAAGAAAAGTGGATGCTAGTATAAAAAGGATTAAGTGAGTCATTTCCAATGGATTTTGTTTTTGTTTTTTTAATTATCCTTCTAACCTGCCAGTCCAGTGCATGGTTCCTCCAAAAGACACAAAATCTGCAAGCTCAGAGTGATAGCACTTGACCATCTTTGTGATGGTGTTTCTTGATGTCTGTTCTACAATTCTCTCATTCTGCACAGAGCGAGGGATTGTTTCTTGACAGCAGAAGCAGAGGGCAACTCAACTCAGCTCATCCTGATGTAGCTGAAGGACTGTGAAACAAATGAAGGCAGATATTGATGAACCTTTCAGGCTTTTTATAGACTATCCTCTTTAAATAATAAAAAAAAAAGTGGCACTTAATGAAGGAGGAGTACTTATATTAAAAAGAAATTATTTTTTCATGACCTATAGCTGGCTTCTGGCTGAGTATCTCAACAAAACATATCTTTACCTTTAATTCTGTAGCTCGTTACAGATTTTAAGCTTGCTTCATTCTTACTAATTTGAAATTTGGTGTTGGAAGCTGTAGTTCTTAAGCATTTTAACAGTTGATGCTTCCATCTCCTCCCATCTTGAATAAGCTTTACAGACTCTCTAGGCGTCACCTGCATGCTGTGGTCCCATCTCTTCCAATTTTTGTATTCTGTAAAACCATAAAACTGTATCAGGGCAGTTAGGCATGGGATTGGAAATACAGCCAGGGATTGTCATTGAGGGAGGTGATAACGAACCTGAAGAGGTGAAGTAGCAGGTGAGGTGTTTTTGAGGAAAGCATGGAAGGACAGGTTTAAATTCAGCGAGCTCTGTTTCCAAGTGACAAAAATCTTGGAAAAACACAACCTATATTATCCCCTTCTTATGTTTTTCCTATTTACTGAAAGCTAATGACTAAATGCAAAATGGAGGACAAATTAGCAAGTTGTAGAGACTGGGAGGGTACCAAAAGACAGAGCCTTGAAAACTCTTATTTACTTTGGATAAAAGAGTATGTATATAGCATACTAGACCTAAGAGAAGATGGGAAGGAGTGCAAGAGGAGGGAGCAGAAATGTGAAGAAATATTAGATTCTGCGTTGTCAGCAGCCAGTCTTGGAGGAAGAGTGTGCCTGTCGGGATACTAAGGATGACAATGTTTAGGTCAGCCATCTGTGGAGGTGCGTAGCCAGTGAAAGAACAAAGAAGAAATGCAGATTTGGTATTTTTACTTAGGCAGTCGGATTTTCTAAATTGAGTTCAGTCATTTTCTTTCTGAATTTTTATTTCCATGTTCTTACTCTTACCACAGCTGGTACGGTGAACTGAAGCTGAGAAACTCTTCAGTGCCCAGTGACACCCGCAGCTATGGGAGGAGGTGGCCTAGTTCTTGATGTGCAAATAAATCTTTCTTTTGACTTTGTCTTAAATTATATTAGTGATCTAACGTTCCATTCACAAATCTTACATTAGGATTTTTTTTCCTAATGATTCAAAAGGCATTTGTTTACCTCCATTGCATTGATGGCATCTTTGGTGCCTTTGGTTGCTTCCGCCTTAAAAATACTTGGCCAATTAGAGCATGGTGCTTATTTTCTTCAGTTGGCAACTATGAAATCCTCACCTGGCATTCCTTGTGTGAGGTCGCCCATTTCAGGAAATACGTAGCTCTCTTTTAGTGAAGGAGTAACAATACATTTGCTTTAGTTGAATTTGCAGCATTATTGTAAATATTTTTTTTTTAGATCATCTGTACATTTTGTCAGTGCTAGAGGAGTATTTCTGTGCTGGAGTAAGACAGCTTCCCCATAACGTGTCTGCTCTTCAACTGATGGCTAGTCTCTGGAGAAACCCCTCTGAGAGTTGGAAGTTAGGGAAGCAAGATTATTGCTCTGACAGTTTTGTTTTTTTTTTTTAAAATGAGTAATTACTTCTTTTCTTAAAGAACTTGTAAACTTCTTCAAAACAACTAGAACTTTTTTCCCCAGTAAGCCCCTCATACATAGGTTCTCTGATCCGTTGTTGTAGAATGTGTATTAAGACCTATGGATTTGTGTTATGTAGAAAGTCTTACCGTTAATACTTTAAATAGTGATGTGAAAGCCTGAGTGCTATTTGTCATATTTTTCATTTGCTTTGGGTTATGTGTATTCACTTCTAAAAGTAGTGTTTGCTTGGTGAGATTGGAGTTAGCGGTCAGCACCATGTTACCAAAAAACTCTGCTTTCTTTTCCTGGGTAAATTGGTTAAATTGGAGACATCATCAAGTTCAAACCTCTCTAGTAATTACGTGAGAATTCTTTGTGGATTGGCTACACTTGAGCAAAACCTCCACTTTGGGAGCGCATAGAAGAATGGATGAGGATAAAAGAAGAGGCTCAGGGAGAATGACAAACGTGGTCGATAGACCCAGAGAGCACTGGAGCCGCGAACCGATCAAAACCCAGTTTTCTATGAGTGTAAAGAATGGGATGTGGAAAATGGTCCTCAAGTGATGCTAAATGGCTTTAAGGCCTTGCATGTTAAAAAAGGGGGGGGGGAAGAAAAGCTTTTCTTTGTGAATGGGTGTGGGAGGGTACTGAGATTAATGTAATGTAAGGCAAAGTTTGTATATAGTTAAAAGTTTATAATTTTTTTTATATGATGCATTTTTTCAAGTGTATTTTGGTCTTTAATAGATGCAATTGTAAGTACTGTGTACACTATCCAGCTAATAAAAATTTATAAACGGAGCACAAGCTTTGGCTCTGTTTCTCAGACCTTCTGCTCTTTCCAGCCAAGTGGCAGCAGTGATGCGGAGCCGTGAGGGCAGAGGGCACTTTTAGCTGCTTTCCTGCCCTCTGTGAAAGCAGGTAGGAAGAAGGGGTCAGCTCTGCCTCCGCCTTGGGGGACAGCTGGGTGCACCCACTGCCTATCTGCCCTGTGGGGAAGCACCCAGACATCTTGGTGTCCACCTTCCTCTCCACACACACACCACCTCCCACCCACCCCCCCGCCATGTCACTGCCTGAGGGGACTGCTCTGCCCGCCCTTGGGGCAGGGCTGCTGGAAGCTGATTGGCTGAGGGAAGCTGGGGTGTCCCACTATGGGTGTTCATTGGATGGGTGTTGCTCTGGTGCACCTCTGATTGGCTGCTGAAGAGGGCCACTCTCTTGCCCTGCTGCTCTTCCTCACAGGCTGAGGTAGTGCCTCAAGATGGCGGCAGTAGGGTGGTTTGTGTGCAGGGGGTGCATTGTTTGAGGGAAGACTGCAGGAAGGATGGAAGGAGGTCTTGCCTCTCAGGTCCGAGCCCAGGGGAGCTGCTGTGACCCTCTTGGAGCTGGGACATGGCCTCAATGAGCTGGGGGTGGGAAGGAAGGTTGCTTCAAGCTGGCCAGTGTTGCTTTTGTGTGTCCTTTGAGTGTGGGGAAAATGTTCACGTGAGTCTGGGCTGGGAGAAAAGAGGATACACAGCAATTACTGTTTGAAAAATTACCATTTTAGTCTTTAAGGGAAATATGCCTGGTAGTCACACTATGTTCCTTCTGTAGCTAAGCCAGCTCCTGGATATCTGTTGGCATAATGCACAGCATGCCTCTGTGCCATTTCAGTCTCTGCATGTTTGCTGCAGGAGTCATTGCATTGAAAATAATTATCCCTGAAAGGCCATCCAGAAGAATCCAGTGATTGTATAGAAGCTGCCCTGGAGCACAGGGAGTGTCCTATGGGTGCAGCAATGGAACCTCTACTGGGTGGCATAAGTGTAAGAGATGACAATCCAACTTCATGTTACTGACATGCTCCTCTTTCTCAGACATTCTTGCCTTTACATTTTTGGTTACCTTCCAGGAAGGCAGTTTCTTCTTGTCCCCAAACTCCCAAGTAAAGTCATCTTTTTTGGCCAAATATGACTGAATGGACACCCTTAGAAAGTGCTTATTTTTTGTGTTTTGGCACAAAAGGGAGTTTTCCTCTTAAGAGGATTGGGCAGGCTTTGAGAGGTTTGATAGTCGGTCAGTTTCCGTGTTTGCCTGCTAATCCCTCTCAGGCACCTTGTTTTTTCCACCTGTGCTGCTCAGGATCTCTCAGTGGCACTGTAACTTAAACATTCACTATGATAACATAAATACTTTTATCAAGGCTGAGGTTCTGCACTGTGAGGCAATCTTTGTGTGGTATCATAGCAGTTGTATGTTACAGTATTGTTGAAACAGTTCCTGTGTATGTTTACAGTTTGCAAAGCTCTTTGGGTTAAAAGCAGCCATATAAAAAAGCAAAATACTATGTGCTGCCTATTTCTTTTTCCCTGTGTTCTTGGGATGTGCACCCTTTTAGAAGGGGTATGCTGAACTTCACAGGTTTTTGTAGCTATGCGCTATGTTCTTGAAAGAACACTACTGCAGTTCTGGGGGCCTGGTTTCGTCCTCACTGGTGCAAAAGCCTCTCTCTATTAGCAGAGTTTGGAAGCACAGACAAATATCACTAGCTGGCAACAACCAGAATGAAAAAGGCAAGTTTTACCCCAAATGCAATTGTGTTTCTTTCTCCTGCAGTGGATGCCTTAATGGTGTTTACACATGAACCAACTGTGAGTGACATCTTTATGCTATCTGTAAAACAGCTTGGAAGTACTGGATGAGATGTGTTTAGCTACGCTGAAGTGGTCCTGGAGCTCCAAAGGAAACTTGGTATGTACTTCTAATGCCAGTGATAATGGGGCATAACCATACACACCTGTGTTAAATATCTAAATTAGGGGGATGGTGTCCCCATAGGTGAGATAGGAGAGGAGTTCCTCCAGCAGGCAGTTCAGGGCATCCAGTTAGGTCCTGCTGTTTTAAGATGTCTTCTGAAGATGCCTTTTCCCCTCTGCTGAACATACCGGATCTGGCCTCCTAACTCAAGACACTGTTGTTACGTGCTGCAGAGCCTCCACAGGCTGGCAGCAGAGTGGGTCCTGAAGAAAGCTGGCCTGGTTGTCTGTCACTGCGTTGCTGGCAGCTCTGCAATCATGATGAAATGCAGAAATGCTGGAAGTGTGATTGTTGGCAAATAGAGCAGAATAAATCCTCAAGGACCTCACAGCTGAAGATTCGTGAATGCAGAAGAGCATGAAGGGCAGCGGCCCAAGGGAGTAAGCAGGCATTGTAGGCCTGGAGGGAATGCCCTCAGCACAAAATAGGTTATCTGATTACAAAGCCACTCAGATATTGATTTTTACAGCTTTTTGCTTTATTCTTAATTTGAAAATCTTTTCAGTTCCCTAACAGGAACAGGAGCAGACTAATTTAAAGCAATGCCTCACTTTGGAGAGCAGTTCCTCTATCTGTTAATCTTGGGCTAGTTACTGTTGGCAGGATCTTGTCCTTTATCGCTTAGTTTTCCTCTCTGGTAATCAATGTTTTGCAATTGCTAGGCATGGGAAAGAGGTTACACAAGAAGTTGAGAACAATTGAACGGGTATTCTAAAGTGAATAGAACGAATACAATTTTGTACTACTAATGTGAAATGAACAGGGTTGGTCGGCTGGCTTTTCTCTTTCTGTAGGTTCTTTGTGCAGCAACGCTTTGCCGATTCTTTGTACTTGGAGGAGTTAGATACAATCATTTGTTCCAAAAACGTCCTCACGTTTCAGTCTCTTCCAGGGGAAGAGGAAAGGTATGAATGAGTCAACTTCATTTTGTCTAGCAGGAGACTCCTTGGTCTCTGTAGTTTGTAGTATATCCAAAATTCAGTTTACTTTCGGTTTGCTTTCTGTCACTCTTTCAAGACATGGAGCAGAACTGGATGGTTTACATAGCGGCTAATAAATCCTTTTAATTTCTGCCTTTTGCTCAAATCTCCTTGGCTTCTTAGGCATGTGGCAAATTTTAGCCAATTTGCAAAACTGCTGCTGGAAGGCACTTGGGTGGCATAGTACTATGATGACTTTAGCAGAATCTCTAGAGTATAATTTATTAATGATTGTTATGTTCTTATAGTGCATTTAGGACAAGAGCTCTTTGCAGGGAGCAGCAGGTAACATGTGAAGGTCCCCATCCATTAGTCATATGGATCTTCATTTACTCCCTGTTAGAAATGAAAAAAATCCTGAGTGTTTACTGCTTTTGAAGTGAGACAAAGAAGAAACAAGTAACTATTTCAGAATAGGCTGCAGAGAATGTTTAGATTTGGAGTGAGTTTTAACTAGACGCTCTGCAGAAGGACAGAGGAGATGTCTGGAGGCACTGGAACGGAACGTTTTGACTTAGAAAAAACTCTTGTCCTCTTACACCATGTCAGCTGTGCCCTGCTCATCTGATGTGCCCAGTTCCTAAAATGTCGCAACTTTGTTTCCTGCTACTGTCAAATGAAAGATAAGCTGGGACGACATGTGAAACATTAGCCAGCTACACGTCTACGCTACTATTCAACTAGTTCACTAACTAACCATCTCTGTCAGGCTCATCTGAAGACATGGCCAGGTTTGTATTGTCCCACATTTCCAGAAAGCTGCTCGTACATAAGTTAGAGCATTCCTGAATGTGGTTCAACAGCTGAGCATAACAGAAATAGATTGGATTGGCTGCTGATGCTTTCCAAACCTAACTCCCAAACATGCCAATCTAAACTGGGTCTTATGATAATTCTTCCATCATCGTAGGCAGTTCAGGTTACTAGCAAATCTTCGTTGTTTGCTCAGACAGAAAATAGGTGTAAGATGTTACTAGTTTAGAAAGATTTGAGAATATTTCTTGTCTTTATTTTAAATCAGGCAGTTACATTTTTACATTTTGTGACAGAAGACTGATGCTGTCCATAGAGATAAACTATCTCTATAAACACCCTCGAATTCATCATATGGAAGTAGATAATTTTCAGCTTTCTAGGCAGAAGGAAGTGTATACCAGTAAACCTCTGTCGTGGTTTAACCCCAGCCAGCAACTAGGACCATGCAGCCACTCGCTTACTTTTACCCCTCCCCAGTAGGATGCGGAGAAGAATCGGAAAAATAAGGAAAACTCTTGGGTTGAGATAAAGACAATTTAGTAAGTAAAGTGAAATCTGCGCATGCAAGCAAAGCAGAACAAGGAATTCATTCTCCACTTCCTGTCAGCGGGCAGGTGTTCAGCCATCCCCCGGAAAGCAGGAATCCATTATGTGTAATGGTTACTTGCGAAGACAATCGCCATCACTTCAAACGTTGTCCCCTTCCTCCTTCTTCCCCCCAGCTTTATATGCTGAGCATGACATGCTATGGCACGGAATATCCCTTTGGTCAGTTGGGGTCAGCTGTCCCGGCTGTGTCTCCTCCCAGCTTTTTGTGCCCCCCCCCCACCAGCCTACTTGCTGGCAGGGTGGTATGGAGCAGAAAGGCCTTGACTGCTTAGCAACAACCAAACCCACCAGTGTGCTGTCAACACTATTCTCATCCCAAATCCAAAACACAGTCCTATACCAGTTGCCAGTAAGAAAGTCAACTCCATCCCAGGCAAAACCATGACAGCCCCTCTATTCTATTAAGTTAGTAATTTAATTTCTGTTACTTTAGGGTCTGAGGCCCCCAGAACTTTCACTCTGTATGCCATTGCACTCAGATGAGGAATTAAGCATACAAGGTTTTAGGTGCTTTAAAAGAGTCAAAAAGGCTAAATAAGGAGTCGAATTTGTATGTTGAAGCCTATTATGTTAACTATTTGTCTTTCCTGTTATGTATCATTTCAGATCTTAATGGTATGGTCCCCACACCAATGCTCTTGACCCAAAGAACGAGGGTGTCAGTCATTAATTCTTTCCAGAACTGGTCAATGCAGTGGTGATTAGAGAAAGAGAAAGACAGAGGGAAAGGAAAAGTGAGAAGAAAAGGGAAAGGGAAAAGAAAAGAGAAAAAGGAAAGGGAAAAGAAAAGAGAAAAAGGAAAGGGAAAGGGAGAAAAAAAGAGAAAAAGAAAAAAAGGAAATAACGGTATGCAAGAAGAGAAAATGGGAAGCTGGGACAGGAAGTGGAGAATGCAATCATTCAAGCCTGTTTAGGAAGCCAGAAACTTATTTCTTTAGCTATCATTCCATTTTTTTTCTAGCTTTATTTTCAGAGAATTTGCAATAGAGGGACAAAATAATCTCAGTTATAGTGGCAAAAAGACTGCTATCATGGAGCCAGAACAGATCAGTCAACAGAATTTCCTTCTTCTCTCCCCTTTCTCTTTCTCCCACCCTCCAGAATTGTACAAGCACTCACAGGCCAAGTGGAGTTTATATGATTCATGGATGTATTCTCTGCCTTTTCACATTCATTTCCTCCCATGCCACCCAGTACCTAGGTTGGAGTCTTCTTGCAATCTTAATACCAAAAAATTAAAACCATTTTTGTATCATATTCAGCATCCTCTGTCTCCAACTTACAGAATTAAGATGAAAATCTCAGTTCGATGAATTTTGGGATTTATCCATAATCAGGATTCAGTAGTTTGATCAAAATGTGCATAATTTAGAATAAAGTCAAGATAGATTTATACTCTAGCATGGATATGGCATTAATAAACAACAAGCACCAAAGGCAAGGAAATACAAAGTTATTTCTTTGTAAAATAAATAAATAAATAACTTTGGGTTTAATTTTTATGCCCATGTGTTCAGGCTGAGGACATTTTATACTATAAGGTAAATATTTTTCAACAAGACCCTTGTTTATGAAAACATGTCAAGTGCATTACTTGTGTCTCTGAAGCCTGTGAAACAACTCATATGTTTAAAATAAAGCAGATTCTTTACCACTTTGCTGACTTGGATCTTATCAGAGTGGGCAAAAATTAACATTTTATATATGAGTATTTAAGTGAACTGTTGAAGAAAGTCTAACAGGAAGCATTGTGTTCCTATATCTCACAGCCCTTTGTTGACTGTGGTACCATATCAGTTGCTACCAGAAGGAACCAGTTATAGTTGCCTAAAAATAGAGCAATTTGGAAAAAGCAAATATACCACAGCCTTCCACTAGATTTGCTTACCAATAGGTGAATTGTGATGCTGTACTATTAGAAAAGTGCAGTTATTTTTTTTCAGGAAAGGTTTGTGCATCATCTATGTGCCTCATCCTTTCAGCTGCTTTCTGCTTTGCACCCCATATGCATCCAACTGCAGCAATTGGTTACAAATGGATTGTTTCTAAGTGCAGCTCAGCCAAATTCTGTGAATAAGCCCAAGGCTTTGTGCTGCTTTGTTTAGGTGGACCTGGTTTTCTCTGTTTCAGTTCCAGAATGTGGAGTTTTGGCTCTGAAGAGAACAGTAGCATATTCCAAAGACCCTGAGGAAACTGAATTGCCTGGTGGTTCTTGAGTG
The DNA here is from genome assembly GCA_013398815.1 of Ibidorhyncha struthersii. Classification (NCBI taxonomy): domain Eukaryota; kingdom Metazoa; phylum Chordata; class Aves; order Charadriiformes; family Charadriidae; genus Ibidorhyncha; species Ibidorhyncha struthersii. Next base: position 18,298 of record VZSZ01002916.1, on the reverse strand, counting down.
TGGAAGACGACTTCTGGTGAAGGCAGTATGTTGACATGTATACCATCTTCAGGCTTCATTTGAGGTTGGTGCCTTATGACAGTATATATTGCACTATCATTCAGTTCCCTATCTGACATTCTGCTTCCTTTGTGTCTTCCGTCATTCTGAGAAACCACAAAGAATGAGAAGTTAAAAAGAAATTCAGCATTTTTTTGCTTCTTAGTCTTAGTTCTTCTACAACCACAAATATTTTCTCCTTGTGTCATGAAACTGGGGAAGAGGGGAGGGGATGCACGGGAAAATAGAATGGGTGCTCAGAGAAGTTTAGAAAACTTCTCTTACACAAACCTGTACTTCCTCAGATTTAGGGGACTAGGTAGAAAGGTACAGCCACAGTTAACACACTAAATATTTAGGGCAGCGCGATTGAAACCAGCAAAGTTTTCATTTGATGAGAACCTTTGGTGATGTTACTGAAGATTCAAGGCCAGTTAATTATCAAAGTTATATTTGTTATTACATTTCTTTTTCTGAGTACTATAAACAAAACTATGCATAAAGGCTATGACTTAAATAATCGAGTTAGGTTGTGTCTGCTTTGCAATAAGATGTCAGACAATCAGCAAATGTAGCCAGCTAGCTTTAGTCTGCTAGCTTGAGTGGATGATACGCACCCAGTGTAGGATGCCTGGTGCTGTGTGCTTTATAACCCCTGTGGGGGGTGCACACAGAGCCAGTGTCTGTGCACAACAGAGGTCAAACAAAGCACCAGGAGTGTGGGATTTCTGATGATGTCTTACCTGCAGTGCTGCTTGGCTGAAAGAAGGATGTCTGCCAAAGTCCATCCCTTTTCCTGCCAAGGCAGACAGAATCTCCTTTGAGTGTAAAACCACACCTTTACTTTTTTATTTTAAAAGTCACTACCCCCACTACCTCTTCCCTGCAATTTAACTCACTCCTTGCATTTCACTCTCAGCTCAGTCTTGTTGCGTCCCAGGACAATGATTGCTATGAACAGACCTTCTTTACATTCTGGGTGGTGGGACAACACGCTGTAGGGGCAGGAAAACTAGACAAGAAGATTAGAGACCTTAACCTGCTCTTTTCCTTCTGATCTAAGTGGTGACAAAGAGTATAACAGTAGCAATCAGAGCAGTTGTAGGCACGAAGGAACTTGGCACCATGAGAGCATACAGTCCTTCAGGGAAAATCATATCTCTATTACTGTTTACAGCACCAGAGGTGACTAGATTAATCTGGGAGGGGATTTTGTGTGTTTGAAAATGTATTATGGTTCCAGGATAAAAATTCAGCATGCAAATATTACCCCTGCTGTCTCTAAACAAGCATGGTTCTGTGAGGTCAGTACTGAGCTATAGCCACAGAGCATCCATGCCAGCTGTATTTTCTTTGGCACTTGGCAAGCCTGGGGAATACTCAGGAGCTTGAATTCTCTTCTTGCAGTCATTTGCAGTGCTACCAGAGTTCAAAGGCATCCTTCTTCAGGATGCAGTAGCCCTTCTTATGGTCTGTCTGTGATCAGGATCGTTAGTAGGGTCATCTTTGATCTGGCCTGGTAATAACTCTCGTCTGACATACTATGTTGTTTAGCTAGCATTGGTCTTAGGCTCGTCTGCTTGTTCGAAAGGCAGAGTCACTGTAGCATTGCATGGGGCATGTAGTTGTCCCTTTTTAACCAAGTAGAAAGCAAGAACACAGTCAAACTGAGCATCTTCAGTATAGGCCTCACCCAGTGCTCCTGGAACTGATAGAAACCTTCTACAGCTTTTCATGGGACTTGGGGAGGTGGGATCAAACTCTGTAGGGGAGAAGGGGAAACCTCTTTGTCTGTCTATGTGTCTGTGTGCAGATGCTCCAGGTTCTCACTCTGCTGCTCAAATCCTGCAGTGCAACCAGAATGCTGTACTTAGAGTCTGATAGTCTTTCTTTTTTACCTCTGATCCCTAACTGCTGTCATCTGTGGGGTTGGCGACATCCCCCTTCTTAGTGGGAAATGAAATGGTGTCTAAATCTGTATCCCAGTTCCAATTTTCCCCTTGGAAAAAAACAGGAGAGGGTGATTTTCCTACATAAGTCCATCCCAGGTGGCTTTTTCTCATGCTAGAAAATCCTGCTTTGCAGGGTTGTAGAATGGTCCAGTTACTGCTCGCTCTTTAGCTATGAAATTGTGAAGTTGCACAAGAAAATTCATCCTGTGCTGTTTACCTGTATAAGAAGGTTAGTTAGTGCAGCTGAATCACAGGAATGGGATCAACCAGGTAAGAGCTGGGAGTTTTGTTTAGGTTGTGGGATGATACCTGTTACCTGTGTATCTAAATGAAAACGTCAAGTGTAGGCCCAGCCGGAGAGCTAGTACTAAGTAGCTTGTAGGACAGGAACTGACAAACTGTCATTCCAGTTTTCTTCCATTTGCGTCATGGTCCTCTGGTGTTTTTTCATTCTTGCAAAATATTGGATACTTGATTGCCTGATGGCTTGGAAAACCTACTGATTCAATGATTATATCATGTGCAGAGGGACAGATGAGATTTGGTTTCTGCTTTCCTTACAAGTTTGGGTCCTGTGACAGATCAAAGGGAAAGGACAGCTCCTGCAGGAAACAAGTTTTGCGGGAGGTATAGGCCAGCCCTGAAAATTCATACTGTTTGAGAGGATGATATGAAAACTGTGTTGCTTATTTGGGCCTTTGAATGCTGTTAGAAAGGAAGCATCTTAGAAGCAAGGTATGTCGTGTGATTCACTTCCACGTATGGATTTTTCAGTCACATCAGAAAAATGAAAGAATAACTTCTGCCAAGTATCTTCTGTTTTTCTGCCTCCTGTGCTGGCTAAAAGCAGAAGAGGAAGTAAAATGTTAAAACAAATAGAGAAGTTTATTAATGAGCAGTGGCAGAGAGATGGACTTAGGTAGAAAATCAGGCAAAGATTCAGATTGCTTGGAGTCTGATTCATCTGCTGATGTAAATGTAACATTTCATTAGTCAGTGAAGCCAATCCAGACTCCCCCTACCAGCTGGCTGCAATTTGTTTATACCATTAGTATGTATCAAAAATCTGTTAAAAAAAAAAAAAGAAATTTAGGAGTTATCTGTGTCTTAGGAAATTTCCAGGCTCAGAAAAGAGCTCTTTAACATTGACCTGTAATCTTTCTTGTAAAGTGGTAAGAAATTGCTGACTTTTAGAAAATCATTAATTCTTTGATTAACTCACCCAAAACTTCCAGCATGATCCTATTCAGTAGTTTGTTTCTCCCCTGGAAGTGGCTCTCAAGATGATATTCTTCTGAGTCAATAAGTTGGAGCTTTTTCAGACGCACTCTAATCATTTTCCACGAGAAGTCATTCATCAGTTCAGTCCTTCCTACTTTAACAATACTTTGATCAGTGTTACCTCTGATAATAGGTTGACATTACTTCAGGGCACCATTTTGCACCACATAAATGTTGAAGTTTCCTGGTTTGCCTGTCACAGAATAGGAGCAGTGGAGGAACAGGGAGTTCCTTTTTTTTTTGCAAATAGCCTTACAAGTTCTAAAGACAATAGAGTGGTGATTCATTAGAGGGAGAAAAGACAGGAAAAAACCAATCCCCACAGTGGTGTACATCTCACCTGACAAAGGAGCAGAGCTAACATCAGCAGAAAGAGAACATGTGGCCGTAAGTGGAAATAAGTAGCCAGTCTGAGGAGGGTGGTCACTGGAGATGAGGTTGAGGTGGCAAATGGGAAATTTGGATTACTGCTGCCCTTCCTGAACATGGGCTGTTCAGGGCTCTTCTTGCTGTCGGATTCCCCAGGTGCTGGGATGTGGAGTCACCTCAGCATATTTCTTATGCCTCGTATGTGAGTTCAAGTTTTACTTCATCTTACAAACCTTCTACATGAGTTATCAAAGCTTTTCTGTATGAAAGGTTTCTGTGACTGTAAAACACTTTTAACAGAACGGAAAATTTTGTGCAAAAAGAAGTATTATTTTTTAGTTTTCATCAACTTACTTGAAATATTTCTGTCTTAA
>VZSZ01002916.1:0-14274 GCA_013398815.1 Ibidorhyncha struthersii | reverse complement strand
ATTTGGGTTCAATTAATCAAATCCTACAAAATTGTATTAATGGTTTTTGATGGTAATCTGTAAAACATTGATTTTTTTCCCCCCCTTTGAAACTTTTTTATTTTCTATGGCAAAAATAATTTCCTGGCCATTTCTACCTCTAGATACATGTAGATACATATTGTGGTTCTATGCTGAACTATATAATAGAGTTTTACCCTGTCCTTGATACCTTCTAGTGGGATCTGTATGTCTACATACAGCATGTATTGCTGTGGAACAAAAATGGAAGTCACACATCATTCTTGATTTATTCTGGCTGTCTCCCATCCAGTGCACTGTCAACCTCATAGCTCACCCTCAAGTGAAACCACCATCTGTACTCTGTGCAGCAGAATATTCTTCAGATCACCCCACACTGATATGTGCCAGAATTCTCTCTTCAAAGTGCTGTCGTGATCACAGAAAACCAGCCATGTCCAAAGTCTATCAGATCAACTGAACGATGCAGTGCACAGTTAAGGTTAATCCTTTCTTTGAAAGGGGAACTGAAGGCTAAGACTGGACAAACTTTTCTGACAACTCCTTGCACCAAAATGTCTTCTCATGTAAATTCATGTGCATGTCATATGAGCAGTTAGCTCTGGAGGACTCTCCCTCTGTATGCAGAAACACTTGTGTGTCCTCTCCTGCCATGCATGATTCTTCCAAAGAAAGATGATTGCTGCTACAACTACTCACAGCTTAGTATGCCCATTTTTCTTACATTATACTCCTGGGACTCTCACACTGGGCCTCTGAGAAGAGTAATTTAACTCTGCAGGTTTGCCTGAATAAACATAGAATCATAGAATGGTTTAGGTTGGAAGGGACCTTGAAGATCATCTAGTTCACCTATGCATGTATGCTCAGCCTTAGTGCCACTACCTTTTTTCCATTTTTATTCCTATTGTTCCTCTCTGTGGATTCAGAGATTAAAATTACTTATTTGCAGTAATAAAGCAAACAGCAGTGAGCCTGTCTGTGACAATCCCTGATCCATGACATACCGGGAGAGTGCAACAAACAGATCTTCCTCCCCACATACTAGGTGATTTCAGACTGAGAACTTCGCAATAGTGGGAGAGAAAGGTCTCAGAAGGGCAAAGATTGCCAAATGTCCCACCATGACGTTCAGTTTCTGGACAAAATACAGAACTACTATAAACAAAAATGAGAACCCAAAAGCTTGTATAATTAAAATAAGCAAATTTCAGGCTGAACGTTTCTTCTCTTCATTGACTTCTGAGAATCTCATTCTGTGCCTGGCTACAGATAGCCTGAACAAAAAGTGCTCAAGCCAGTAACAGTGTGCAATGCATGCAACAGGACAGAGCGCATCCTGTTCCTTGGAGAAATGAAGGGTCTCGGAGCCTTACCTGGTAGTGCTAGCAGGAGCAGCAAGGCTGGAAAACCCCCCATCCTGAAGTAGAAAGTGGTTTAGGGCACAGAAGAAAAAAGTGGGACCCAGAACTTCTTTATCACTAAGCTAACTTAGTGAAGCTAACTTGCTCTGTCACTTGCAGTTGTCTGCTACCTAGAGTGATGATGCTGGTTTGTAATTGCTGAGAAAATCTTCTAACCACAATCTTAATATTACCACTTGGGTGTGAACGCTGCATAATGTTTGCTGGCTGCTTTTTTGCTTTAATTATGTTGTTGTCTAGATAACCATATTTAGCAATCAGGCTGTGTGATTGGAAAAGAAATAGGCATTTTCTATCTCTAGTGCTACCTTGATATATTCCAGAGCAGCCTTCAGTTGGATGTGTTCATCCTTACTGCTGCTTTGCACTTACAGGCAAGTTTTATATCCCTCGTTCCCAAAGCCCTTGTATAGTGATGGAGAATAATCGCTGTGCCATCACAGAGGCAGTGGATGGCCCTGCCTAAGGTCTCCACAGGTTGGAGCTGGAACTGGGACCCAGATCTCCTGGCTAGAGCTGTGATTCCCTTGTTGTATAGCACGTCTAGCTGGGCACCACAGTACCATCTGGCAATACCGAAGCTAGGTTTGTGTTAGTACAACTGCAATGGTGTGCAGCTGTGTATGGGCTATTTTACCCTCTGCAAATAGAGGAAATCAGTTTAGACAGAGCACAACCATTCATAACCTGATCTGGTGTGGGAATCTGAGCTGCCATTTCTGCATGGTGCTAAACAGAGCTGGCTGCATGTGCCAGTGTGCCCAGCTGGCTCAGAGCATTTCTGTACATTATAAACACACTAGCATGTTCTAAGTGTCACCTCTTCTCTGGGTGACGTATTGTGATCTGGTGTACTGCAGCTCTTCATCATGAATCCACACTAAGTCAGGTAATCAGTTTGATTTTATTTAGCTTTGCAGGAAGCGCAGGGAAAAGAAGTGTGAATGCCCTTGGATTTGAACTAAATGCAGCTTCACTTTGGGGAGTGATGAACAGTGATCACATGCTGGCAACATCCCCTTGAGAGGGCAGAAAAAATACAGGGAGAAGTACAGAGAGAGAGTTCGTTCTTTGTTTGCAAAACCATTTGAGAAATGAGGAAGCAGGTTCAGAGCTGCATGTAGACTTCACCTTCCTTTCTGTCATGTACTGCGGTTCCTTATGCCTTTCCACAGTGACTGTTCACCCAGGATCCACACTGTCCAAGGCAATTTTTGGGAGCTGGTTTTCATCACCATGGAAAGACAGAACCTCTCACCTGGTACTGCTCTGAGATGACATGAAGTTGATGGGTGTCGGTTCAGACCCTGGTGGAATGATACTGGGGATGTGTATCGGGAATAATCTGCCTGGTGGCGTGGTGCAGCTGCTGGCAGTGACTGGAAATGGTAGCAGAGCATTGCATTGCCGAAAGTGTGTCAAAACTTCAATCTTCCAGAGAGTGGAATCTCAGTTAAAAAGCTGATTTCTAGACAAATTATATTAGCTTTCAATACAAACCATCTAGTCCTGGTTATATTTCATGCTTTTGGGGGTAGCATTCGAGCATTTTGTAGGACAAAATGTATGAGACATGTAGGACATCTTGAAAAAAGGTCTTTAACACTGATCTTCAATGAATCGGGAGAAGTTTCTTTGAGATTTGTGACAGAACTGCGTCTTTCCATTTTGTGGATGTGTTTGAGTTGCTCAACACATGGTCATTGAGATGTGTTACCAGAACTTCTATTTATGTTCGCTGGTGTATCTGTAGTTTTACTTATAACAAATAATTTGCCAATAGCTGTATAGAGCAGCAGAGTTTTTTCTGGCCTAGCAATGAGCTGGGGGGAAACTGAGCAGAGCTCTCTCACCTTTACCATGCCCGGGAAGCGTCTGTGCACATAGAGAAGTCTGTGCTGGATCTATTGACAGAAAAACTTCATATTCCTCCTTTCCCCCTGGCCCTCGATCCCATCCTCTTCCATTGGGTTCAGGTGTTACTATCAGCATCTTTTCAGTTCAGTTGTGTTGGAAAAAGTTGGTTAGCACCAATGAGAAGGAGTGGTAGATGGTGACATTCCCTCTCTAGAGTGATAGGTTCATTGACACCTATGTTTAGTAGGCGATCCTTTGCTTACAGCTGGTGGCAAAGCTTTGCCTGCAAATACTTGATGTTCATTTCCCTGTGGATTCCTTTTGGTTTAGCTCTAAGCAGTGCTCTCCCAGGAGGGGCTGATTCCATCATGTGCAAGGTCACCAGCGAAAGGGAGGACCTGATGCTCATTCAAGTTTGGGTTCTTCTGCTCTGTTTCTCTGTTCTTTCTGCTGTTGCCAATGATAAAGATCAGCACAGCCACCATGAACTTAGTAACCAGGAATCCAGCAATGATATAGAAGACAGTGAAATCAGCTTCAGGAGGGATGCTATGGGGAACCATAAATACAACAATAAAGCTTAGCTATGAAGGGGATGGTTCAACCTTTTAAAAAGCTCCTCTACTGTACAATGTGAAGATGGTAACATCTCCTGCAACAGGCAGTCCCTGCCTGCACACAACAGAGCCTGGAAGATTGGAACAACTATAACAGGTTTTAACTGCAGGATCTCATATAAGGATACATTATGATCTGCAGGAGCTGTTTTGCTTGGTACTGAAGTGTTGCATTTTCTGGATTAGGGTAAAGCTGCTGTTTAGAAAACACAGCATCTGTGAGAATTGTCATTGATTAAGAAGAGGTAGAGAATACATCTGTGGTGGTATTCTTCTCAGCTTCAAGTGGGGTTGCTGATGCTAATCTGGTTTAGTCCTAGGAAGACTAGAGATCACAGCATGAGGATTTTTATGGCTTACCTGGAGATGCTCTGCACAGCACTAGGCTCCTCTGGCATTTGGGTCTCCAGGACAGCTGATGATAGAAACAGAATAGTTTATTCTGCTTATGTTTCTGGATGATATTCATTGGTGTCACCAACACCAGTGCCCCAACTAGGCATAGATAACCAAGGTGAGATTGGGCGCTGGGCTGTGCGCTAGAAGATTAATCTGGGTAGCAATAATGGGATGACATGTGTTAGATGTCCTGTAACAGTGAGGTCATGTTGCTGTAAAACAGGAACTAAAAAGAGGCAACGAAGCAGAGTACCTCCTTAGAGTAAGACAAAAGTCGATGTTTACTAAAGTGAGGCATTTGGCATCTGCAGACACAGATGAAATTTCAGTAGGAACTCAGGAACTCCTGAAACTCAGAGCCCTGGGACGTACCTGTCAGCACTTCCACTTGCACCTTCCTTAAGCTGTTTGTTTCCCCCAGGTAGTCAGTTTTACACTGGTACAATCCAGCATCCTGCTTCTTGAGTCGCTTCATGGTCACTGTCAGGACTCCTTCACGAACATTGTCACTGATGGAGGTGGTACCATTCCTGTTCTTTAGGAACGGCAACCAGAAGCGTCGGGCGCTCACCACATGTTGGCACTTGGTCTCATCAATCTGCTTGCACCAGCTCTTTTCTCTCCACCGCTGCTGCCAGGGGTTATAGGTGCAGTTGACAGAAATGGTGCCCCCCTCCATTCCATACACCACAGTGACGTTCTCTGCAGCACAGGATGCTAGGAGAGAAGGAGGAAGTGGTGAGCCAAGTCTCTTTCCCTTACCACTATGTTTATGCTAAACGTCATTTTCCTCTTTTACAACTCTAGTGATGGCTGCTGTCAACTGTAGGGCTGTTACCTGTCTGCTTCCCCCATGAAGGGTATGGTGTGTTCAGACTCAGAGTCTTGGTTCAGACATTCTTGAAATATGTCTGTAATGATCCTTCTAACTGTGGGTTATTTGGCTCTTGCCGGGCATCTATTCTTGTGTGGGGAATTGAGGGGAGGAGGAAGTATCAGCTTCATTAATATTTGCAGATTTTCTGAAGCTTAGGAAATTTTGGTCCTTGCCTCCCCTTCTGGCCCTGTGGTGACTGCTCTGGATTGCAGTGTGGAGCTCAACCACATCACATTTTGTGTAATCATTGGGCTCCAGCCCAGTAAGGGGAAGCAGTTTGTCAGCATGATTGGGGGATTAAATATAAATTTGCATTTTCCTCTGGTCCTGAGGAGCACGAAGCTGGGCACTCAGGTAGATTGAGTTGGCATCAGGCAAGCTGTCTTGATTTTTAAAAGCTCTTTTTACAAGGCAGCTCATAAAAACATAGCTTGACCCAATGATGATGAATTGTTTCTGTGTAACACTCGTTAGACTAATCTTGCTGTAACACCCCTGCTTTGCAACATCCAACCTGCTTACTTGCATAAATTGGCTTGCTTCAGGTTTTGGCCTTGAGCTTCCATATAAATTCATAGATGCAGATTTGGCTCTAGAGTACTGTCTGCTGCGGAAAGCGTCCTTTGCAGTAAATGCCCATGAAGTTTATTCCCATTTTAAGGCTCTTTACACAGCCAGAGAGAAGCAATACAGTGCTGGAAAATGATAGAATGAAAGTGACACCTACAAACCAGTGTCTAGCTAGCTGTTTAGGAGGTTACTTCTTAATCCCACTCCTAATTTGTAAATCCAGGGGGTTAGCAATTTTTTTCACCCTGTCTTTTAATATTCTACTATTTTTAAGTGTGTTGACAACTGGTCTTTGGCTGCTTGGCTTTTTTTGTTGCATTCGTTCCTTATTTCTAATTTCTATTCCTCTTTATGGGAGGCAAAGGCAGAAGGGACAGCCCAAGCTATTAGTACTTCTAGAGAGCAGTGCAGTGTGGTATTTGTGGAAATCTCTACTTCTAGTGAAAAAATTCAGAGGCTAGTGCCTTCTGCAAAACCATAAGTAATGATGAAACAGAACTAAATTAAAAAATAGGCTCTTGTGAGGACTTTGTGCTGGCTGATCTTTTTAATAACAGTTCTTAAAATAATTTCAACCATTCTAAGTGAATTGTAAACTAAAAAAATCTGAAGCTCTTTCAGGCTTGAGTAGACAGCAGCATAAAAACAGATCTGTGCTCTCCAAGTATCCAACATCAACACGTCTATATCCTCATATGTTGCTCCACCCAGTTGTTCCAGTAAAGGCTTACCTCACTGTATGTCCAGTCCAGTCCTGTGTAATCCCTCTAAACATTTTAACTCCCTCTCCTATTTCTCTTGTAGACCCCTCCTCACCCCCAGTTTTGCCCCTTCAGTTCCAGGAATGGCCCCAGGGTTTTGTGTTTTGGTTTTTGGTTTGGTTTGGTTTGGTTTTGAAACAGCATTGCAAAAAATCTCTTGATCAGAATCATGATATTTAAAGATTTGCTGATGCCCCTGTGGAAAACTGTGTCATTATCTTTTCAGCCAATTCTGCTGACAGACCATTTACTATTTGTGTTCCTCCTCCCTTGTTGTGTGCTACTGAAAAAGGATAGTGGACTTTTTTTCCAAACTCATTCCAATTTTTGTGACAGGTTTCTGTGCTCCCAAAGCCTGAATCTGTTGCCTTTTTATGCACTGCTGCAAGTATCGGATCTCCAAAGTGTTGCTGGAGAGAGAAGGCTGCCAGCTAGGAGTACCAGCTGGGTCCTGTGCCTTGTTTCTCATTCCAGATGAACATTGCTTTCCAAGCTGAAAATAGTCAAGCACTCAAGAGTTCAGAGATGTCCCCTTCCTTGAGTTTTATTTTCCTCCTCTTGAACCCTAGCTGCTGCAATTTACACTCGAAGCATTACAAGTGCAAACAAATAGGATTTTGCAGTTTCACATTTCTCTGTGAAAAGGCACACAAGACTTCTGTCAGCAGTGTTTCCTGTTCTGACTCAAAAGGATCCCTGTGAGAAAAGCTGAGTGCTTGGATCACCGCTGGCCCTTTGTTAAATTAAGGGAAAAGAGCAATCTCTGAGGAAGGAGTCTCACATTTGTGCAATATAACTTGGGAGGAAGAATAGAGTGGAGAACACACTGCAATGCTCCAGGTTACCTCTACTTGCATTGCATTGCACCTTGCAGTGTATAGACAGGCAGTAAGACTCTATCCATAATAACTGTATTGGTCTTCCTAAGAACTGCCTGCTACAACGAAGATGCCTTTGCATCCAGGAAAAGCTACTGTGTTTCAAGACCTATGCAGTCTTTTCCCATAGCATTATCAGTAATTTCATTTGGGGTGCAGGTAGAGACTAAGTTTTTGCACCAATCCTTTACCCTATCTGTTAACTGAAACCCGAGGTCATGTATGCTTTCTTACCTGACAAGAAGACCAAGGAGATGAGGTGCATGAGCTTCTCCATTTCCGTCGAGTAGAGAAGGGGACAAGAGAGGAGTTAGGAGAAAATTGAAAAGGTCTCTTGACCAAGAGCAGCTTGCTTTTCCCCCCTCCTTGCCCTGCCGGAAGGAATGAGCACAGGAACTTGGCATCTTTTTCATCCTGCATATTGAGCAATTCACCGGGGATGGGCATCTCTCTCGTGGACTGAAAATTCAGACATCAGCATTGCCCACTCACAGCCACAGTTGAGTCTAGACAGCCTGAAAGATCATCACAGCATCATGTGATGGCCTGAAACAGTGGTGCTGGAAGTCCCTCTCAGCTCAGCCATGGTGCCCGTCCACCAGAGCAGGCTTTACACACAAGCTTTGCATGGGGTGAACTTCTGGAAAGCCGAAAGGGAAAGGGTGGCTCTCATCAAGTCTGCAGGCAGCTCAGTCAGCATCACAAGGGTGAAAGGAGGGCAAGGACAAAATCTTGTGGGTTATTTTCAGGAGAAAGAAGATTTAGAAGAGTCTGCATGTGAAGCATTCCTCTGACATAAAACTGTAGACAGGAAGACAAGGACGCTCTGCTGGGTGAAGCTGTGGGGTACTTTAGACAAGCAAAACAGACATCTTTATTTTGTACCTAGCAGAAAGGACATGAGAGCAAGGGATGGGGGCATTGATTTGGAGCCCATCAGTGCCATACTGATGCAGTAGTTCCAGCCTGCAGTTAAGGGAGCCTCCTTTAGCATTAGCAAACTGGTATACTATGGATGGGTTGCTGTTTGGGTTTTTTTAAATTTATTTACTTTGAGATCTTCCATGCAAATACCAGTAGACCCTGACTTATTAACTTTTATGCTTACCTGCTTCCTAACAGGCAGATAAGTCTGCAGGTCTATCCATTCATAAATGTGCCCTCTTTTTCTTTCCTCTAATTAGTATTTAAGAAAATGGTACCTTACAGTATCAAAAACTTCTCTGTGAGACTTACTAATTGCAGTTTTTGTTCATTCATGCTCCAGTGAGCACGAATCTGGATTCTCTTTGATCAGAAGCAGCTGTCTCCCTGAAAATGTCTCTCTTGAACTCAATTGTTTTCTACTATTACTCTTCCACTGTTTGACCCACTGTAACTGACTGTATGAATAGCAAGTAGTTAGGGGAATCTCAGGCTGAATGGACCATTTCCAGAACCATTCTTTTTGTTTCTTTCATTTCAAGTTAAACATGTCAACTTTGAAAATCTCAAAAAATAGATTAGCTTCCCTGCTGCACCCGTAGCAAGATAAACCTATCGGATGTGACTGGCTTGTGAATAGGGAGTGCTTCAGGCCCTTTTTACTTGCCACCTGTCTGCAGAGCTTGGTGCAGCTAAAGAAAGTGCTAGGGTTTCTGGTCTTTTGGAGAAATTGAGCTGAGTCCCAGCAAACTCATTTCATATTGCTCACCACATGACTGCTAAATAAAGGCAGCAAATGTGTAATTTGGAGTATTTCCAGCAGAAAGAGGGAAGTAATGGTATCACTTTCCAAGGCCCTGGTGAGCTCTCCCATGAAACTGCACACGCATTTGTGGTCTCTTGTGAATTTAGAAGAAGCCACAAAAGCTTGCTTTCTATGTTTAACATCTTTGTTGGTGACACGGACATTGGGACAGTGGGATTGAGTGCACCCTCAGCAAGTTTGTCGATGACACCAAGCTGTGTCGACACACTGGAGGGACGGGATGCCATCCAGAGGCACCTGGGTAGGCTTGAGAGGTGGGTGTGTGAGAACCTCATGAAGTTCAACAAGGCCAAGGGCAAGGTCCTGCAGTGGGTTGGGACAATAGTTCAACAAGGCCAAGGGCAAGGTTCTGCAGTGGGTTGGGGCAATCCCAAGCACAAATACAGGCTGAGGAGAAGGGCTTGGGGGTGTTGGTGGATGAGAAGCTCAACATGAGTTGGCAGTGTGCACTGGCAGCCCAGAAAGCCACCGGCGTCCTGGGCTGCATCCCCAGCAGGGTGAGGGAGGGGATTCTGCCCCTCTGCTCCGTTCTGCGGAGACCTCCCTGCAGTGCTGTCTCCAGCTCGGGGGCCTCCAACACAAGAAGGACATGGACCTATTGCAGCAGGTTCAGAGGAGGAACACGAAGATGCTCTGAGGGTTGGAGCCCCTCTGCTGGGAGGACAGGCTGAGAGAGTTGGGGGCATTCAGCCTGGAGAACAGAAGGCTTCAGGGAGACCTTAGAACCCCTTCCAGTCCCTAAAGGGGCTCCAGGAGAGCTGGGGAGGGACTCTTGATCAGGGAGTGGTGCAATAGGACAAGGGGGAACAGTTTTAAACTGAAAGAGGGGAGTTTTAGATTAGATACTAGGAAGAAGTTCATTACTCTGAGGGTTGTGAGACACTGGCCCAGGTTGCCCCGAGAAGCTGTGGCTGCCCCATCCCTGGAGGTGTTCAAGGCCAGATTGGACGGGGCTGGGAGCAACCTGGGCTGGGGGGGGGGGTCCCTGCCCAGGGCAGGGGGGGGACTAGACGGTCCTTAAGGTCCCTTCCAACCCAAACCATTCTGTGATTCTGTGGTGTAGCCAAAAAAATAAAAAGTGCTGGAAGTAGGCATGCTGGTATGTATTGGTCTCCCAAAGAACTTACAAAGAACCGGCTGCACTGGTGAATAGGCTGGGAAGAGCTGTTTAAGGTACAGCACAGTGCTGCAAAAGAACAGAGCTACATCTGCGACTGGCTGGATAGTGATGCCTGAAGAGGTACAAAGATGCCTCATTAACAGTGAAGGCAAGAGACCAAGTGCATTGGAAAAACATGTTTGATAGTTTATGGTGTGATTATTCAGGATAGCAGGGTTTGATGAGGCCCCAGCCAGTCTAGTCTTCCTGGGGCAACCCTCGGAAATTGCCACCTGCATGAGGGCTGCACTGGAGAGCCATAAATATGTTGTGTGTCTGACTTACTTGGACATTTACATCTGTAAATAATCTGTTCTTAATTATCATCATGTCCTTTCTGTTATATCAGGTGATGTTGAGACCAGTCCTCTTATGCTCATACTCCTCTGTTGTCTATGTCATACTTCCTGCAACTTCTTTGCACAGCCTACCATTTTCTTGCTCTGTGCTAATGTCTGTACAGACCTTCCTCATATCGGTCTCGGGGCTCATCCTTGCAGTTAGCACAGCAAGGCAAACTCTCTTCAGAAACGTCCGAGTGCCCTGTCCACTCCTCTAGTGCAATACCACATGTTGTTCCCTTCCCTCCTTTCTACAGAAATACTCTTTTTTGGTTCTCCCTGCTTGTCCTGATTCCACATGGCCTTGGTTTAAGCAGTTGGTGTGTTCTTGGGGAAGAGAGGGTGTAAGACAGCAGGCCAGCCAGAAGAAAGTTTTGTTGAACAAAATAATGACCTTTGATTAGGAGACGGTGAAATGATGGGGCAGTCTGCACAAGCTATGCATGGGAAGCCATGTCTGTAACTTCAGATTTTGGCTGCTGCTTCATTCTATTTTCACTGTACAGGCCTCAAAGACTGCATAAATATGCTATGGGTGTGGATGACCCTGTGAGCAAATTCAGTCCTCAAGCTTGGAAAGAATTAAGTTGTCTAGAGGGTACAGTGTTGGAGACTCTCACTAGTGTAATCAACAGCAGCCACACTGAATCCATCCCACAACCCTCTGCACTCCTGTCCCCAAACCAGGACAACTCCTTAAAGGGACACTTGTACATGCACTCAGTTGTGTCACCACCTTCATTCCCTCCTACCCCAAACTCCAGCATGCACACGCTATTTCTTGATCTAGAGCTCAACATCTAGCTTTAGTTTGAAAGCTTCTTACCATCCTAATTCTTACCTAAGCAGACCGATATATTTAGGTTATAGAGGAATTTGCATTAAGTCTCAAAAAGAGTACATATTACTTAGATGCACCATCGTCGTTTTGTAGCTACAAGACCTTCAGATTCATACAGCACAATCCTCAGTTTGCAAAGTTTGCAATGCAGCATATCATTGTGTTACAATACACCCTCAAGCTATTGGCCTTCAGACAGATGCTGGTTCTGCTTGTTCTTATAATCCAGAGCTCATATTCCCCACCCATTACATGGCAAATGAACCCGGTCACAGCAAGGTTAAAGTTTTATCCCTACAGCACTGGAATGCGTTTGCTCGGCCATAGTAGCTGAACCCTTAGTGGGACAGAGTTTCTATCTGTGAACATAGTTGAAATACCAAGCCCATCCATGTCCAGACGAATATTGCTGTTTTTCAAAAGGTCAGTCCTCCACACCTGCCTCTCCAAAAGAGTCTGCATTTTAATGGAATTGAAGAAAGCAGATGCACAAGACACACTGAGAATTACCCAGCGCCTCTGGCTGACCTGGGAGAATCTCTGCACACTTGTGGCAAAATTCTCTACTGGCCTCTAATAGGAGGGAGGTCTTAAAATGCATAGGCAACATACAATGGCGGCAGAATCTTAGGTCTTTCCCCATTGTCCGTCCACACACCTTCTACTCCCCGTTCCCACTTCTTATTCCAGTTCTTTTCTCCCATTTCTGGATTGTTTGGGGATTCTGTGCTTCATCCTTTGTCATTTGTCGGTAACTGCTTGAGCGCAATGATAGCATATTCCACGTTTTCATCTTTGGGTTTCCTGTAAGCCTGACTTGGTTCAACATTACAGTAGAGAGGATCTTCAGGGCTAGGTCGGGATTTAAAGTTCAGGGTTACATATTTTAGGTCTTTGCTGTCATCCTTGGGACTTTCCATTCTTTCAGCGCTGTCAAGCTATGAAAAGAAAGGGAAAACACTTGTTAGCATGATTCAGTGCCAGGCCACAGCTGTTTTCAAAAGAACGAGGTTTTCCCAGGAGGGAAGGAGAAGCCATGTAAAAACTTACCTTTGGTAACAACAGAGATGAAAGAACAGAAAACTCTTTCTTTCATCACCTCTCCTTGATACAGGTTACAACCTCATCATCTAACCTTGGTTTCTAGTTTTTGAGTTGTTTCTGAGATTACTAGAATTTGCTCCACTGTTTTTTTCCTACTCGAGTTTCCTTACATTAATTACCCCCCTCTCTCTCCAGCTAGGAACATTCCTCTCTCTGGTGACATTAAATACCATTTTCCCTCCTGCTCACAACCAAAAATGAGCACCAAGCTCCTCATCAGACGGGTCAGCCAGCTCCTCACAGACAATTGGTAAGTGATTCAGGTACCATATGGGAAATCTGTCATTTTCCTTACCTGTACTATGTCCTCTGGTTTGTCATAGGTGTCCTCTGCTTGTCTGTTACCTTTGGAATAAGCCAAAAACAGAGGTTTTAGAAGTAAAGAAGTCCATGAAATGCCTGGGCGTTGCCTATGCTTCAGGAGTTTTGGGGAAGGCTGTGAGATTGCCTAGTGACAGAAGTGATGGATGTGCCAGTGGGACCCATGTAGCCTGAATCTGGTGAATACATTGCTCTCACTTTACTTCTCCTCTAACCTGTTAGGAGGTGTCCTGTGCAGAGTCTAGAGGAGCATAGGTTTGACTTATTGTGAGAAGAAATCACAGCAAGGAGCCTGCCTTGAGGCTTCCCAGGCTGCACCAGCTGTATCTTCTCCAGGGCACTGTGAGTAGGGAATAAGCACGCCTGGAGTGGAAAAGTGATGGCCAGAGAAGGCCCTGTTTAGTACAGACTGGAATATGAGGCATCGCCAGTCTCCACATACCTCTTCTCTTCAGCTGCTTGTGCCGCCTGACACACAGTGTTATCAAGCTGATAAGTGCCAGGATGAACAGGATGCTTAGGATTCCAGAGAGTATGACGAAGGTGTGTACATCTGAGCTGAAGCCAGGAGAGCAAAGGAGTTACCAGTGTTAGATGGTAGAACAGCATGATGCTGGCACAGCCCGTTACCAAACGGTGACCAAAGAAAGGGACAGGAATAGCTTTTATGTGCTGGGAAGGAGGGTCTGGTTCTCCTGTAGAAATGCTATCTTGATTTTTCTACCTGGCTGTGCCTGAGCTTTTCCTAAACTACCCTCCAGGCTTTAAAGACAAAACACGGTTCAAAGTTCAGAGCACAGTTCCAGGCTCTCTGGAGAAAGTACTGCCTTTTCCTCCTCTGTTTTGCTGCACCTGGTGCCCTGGAGCTGATGTATGACTGTACTCTTAGGTCCTGCTGTAGTATTGATAACAGCAGATGTCCAAAGGGGAAGAAAATCCTTTACATTTAACAGCCTGGTAAACAGAAGGATAAAATGGCAGCCAAGGACTATTTCATTATTAAATATTCATGGACATAAGTGAGCAAAGTCAAGACCAAAACTCTTAGGGGCAGAATCTAGGGGCTTCTGTTGCTGCAAAGAGCACAGCCCAAAGAGATAAGGATAAAAAACAGTATAGGCATCTGTATTCCAGAAAGCTGTGACTTGATTTTATCAAACTGCTTCTTCCTTTGTAATTACACTCTGGGCAGGAGCTGGAAGAAGAGAGGCCATCTTTGTTAAGGATGACTGTCATACTGAATTTCTCTGTAAGCAGGAGTCTTCAGAATGCCCAGAACGTGCCTACCTTGGGAAGACAGGGGTACTGTGGATGAGACATTAATAACTCGTCTGTGTTCAAGCTCAGAGAGCTT
>VZSZ01002913.1:476011-515326 GCA_013398815.1 Ibidorhyncha struthersii | reverse complement strand
CCCTGACTATTCTGTGATTCTGTGATTCTGTGATTCTGTTTGTTTTTTGGGTTTTTTTTTTTGCCTATGCAATATACCAAGCCTATTCCAAGGGTTCATATTCTGTTCCTTCTTTCCCAATGAACACTTGCATCTCTCAACACATAAACCAGAGCTGTTATTCCTGAATATATTTTGCTGGTGTTCAACCTTGAGTTCTACTTACAGTGTGCTATTAACACCCTGCTCTGATAACAGAATTCTTAATCCCTTCATAGATTTCTTTCTAGTTGTTCCTAGAAGCTTCATAAGTTGTTGCTGATCTCCAGCAACTCTAGAAGAAAGTATGAGAGTGTGTGTTTGTGTATCTTCACACTCTGCATGAAGGCTCGAGTTATATCCTGGCTTGGCCAGCATAATGATCCATTGATGACATATATTTACATTACCTGATGATGACCTCAGTCTGAGTATGACTTCTCCTTTCCTCTCTTCCCAGATCCTACATCAACCAAACAGAGGTCTGAAACCAGAGCTGGGGAAAGAAACCCTCACAGCTGATAGCAAGAGAAAATATTTATTCTTCTCTCCATTCCTGCCCTTCTGCTGCATTCCCTCGGTGAGGGCTCCGGAGCAGCCTTCTCAGACTGCATTTCAGCTGTGACTTATACCATTGTCTGTTCAAATTGCAAAATTGAGCAGACCTGCCTTCGGTTTATATTCCAGAACTTTCCCAGATGACAAGACCATCTCAAAGGTAATGAAGATAGACTAATATTTGGGCTCCCAGAATTTGAACAGAAATGAGTTAGGGATCATCCAAAGGTTTAGACCCACATACAGTGTAAACATAACCACCAGTTACATTTATGGATGAAGACCCCAGATCAAGGTGTACTTGCAATTGCCTTATATGTTTTGAACCTCAATTTTTGATGTACACAGCAATATGTATCACTTTATATGTGAAAAGTACTATTGATTTTGGGGTGTATTTCTGACAGATCAGCTCTAAATCTCTATTTGGATTCCCAGAAACTTCATAATGTGCCGCAGCAAATCCCTGAATAAAAAAAATATTTTTATTTAAGCAACCTTCACAGTGGCAGGACAGTTGAGGCATGACAGGCTTTCATGATGGGATGTTCTTTGCAATCCCTTGTCTCAGTGTCACCAAAGCAGGTGGTGACCAGCCACAGACCAACTGTCGACTGAATGTGTAAGGAGTCCTGGGAAAAACAAAGGGTGTTTTTTTTTAAAGGGAGTGATATTGGAAGCAGAAGCATACAACCATTCGATTCAGTGTTTTGGTTTTCTGTCCATAACTCCCCAGGAATGGCAAATAGATGGATTACTGTGTTCAGAGGCACCCACAGCCTCAATTCCACAGCTGTCTGCTTTGCACAGACTGAAAACCAAACTTCAGTGTACCTGTGGAAGACCTGCACCAATCTGTTCCTTTCCCTTCCCAACCTGACATGGTCAGCATCTGCTGCACTCTTGGTTCTGGTATAATATTTTTCCATGATAAAACACTTTCAAAGCAGAAAGTTAAATGCTGCTTTTACAAGCATCTGTACAGGTAATCCTGCAGGTAGCAGAAGACTTCCCTTAGAGATGCTTCAAGGTCCAATGGGTAAGTGAAGAATATCATGTACAATTCAAACCTAAGGAACAATTAGGGAGGCAAATACAACTACTTATATGATAGCCTACGAGTTAACCTATTATGATTGAGAAAGATATCTTGGGATCTTCTAAAACCATACACTGGAGTTTTTTTTTTTTTTTTCTTCTCAAGCTATAGAGAACAACTCTGAATAGGAAAATGCAGGCAAAATTTTCTCTGCAGAAGAAATATGGAACTATGGAAAGGAAAGACGGAACACTTACATTAAAACAGAATGAAATAGACATAAGGAAGTACTTTATCTAATAACTTCTTTGCTCCTATTTCCTATTTGTGATGTCATTCAAGTATTTGCCGTGTTTAACATGGCTGTATTTTGACGTCAGAAAGACCCAACACCTTTGTCAGGTTGGCAAGCTTAGAAGACACTAATATCCTTAAAATAGTATAGAGGTTGTTTTCTACTTCTGCTTCAGCAAGTTCAAACTGTCTTTTTTTAATCATTAATCATTATGCTCTTAAGTGATACTTGAGAAATATTAGAGAATATTTAAGCTTTCAGTTTACATAGCTTTACTGAGTGACTCTGTCAAATGATTAGAAGCATTAAAAGGTTTCATTTTGTATGACCTTTTCATATTCACAAACCTCCATCCATTTTTTGGAAGACATCCATGACAACTCAGGTCAGTTTTAATGCATTTCATAGGACTTACAGTCTTAAATTATCTCAGTCAACATACTCTTTCCTGACAGCTAAAGGAAATGGCCAGGCACTAACTTCAGTGCAAATAGTACGTATTTTTATTTTAATTCTCACCACAGCCACAGTAAATGGTAATCACCAAGGATGTAGAAAGCAGAGTAGACCATCTCCTCTTGACCTGTGACATTTTCTTTCAATACATCAAATGCTTCTCCCAGCACTACTGTGTGCCTTGATGACTTCGCAGGATTGCCTGAATTTAAGTTAAACTGTTCTGTTTCAGTCAAAAAAGTTTCAGAACGCAAACACTTTGATGCAAAGGAGAGAGAGGTCGCTTTTTCTAAACTGCTGTTTTCAATTTCTGTTCTTTCCTTCCTTTTAACAAACTTTCTTTATAATTGGCAATTAACCTTCAAAACCTCTCTGGGTTGACATCGTCTGTCCGATGGTGCTATCTCTGAAAGAGTTAAGAGTTAATCACACGCAGGAAGAAGGTAGGGAGGAAATGCCCTCTCTGTGAGGCTATTGAAACCATTCACTGTGTGAGTAATTAAAACTTCTGATAGTGCATCTATATTAAGATGGGTTCAGTGGAATGTGTCTGAAGGACATCAAGGTAGATGGGATCTTTTTCTCCAGTGTTTCACCTGCAGAGCTTGGATAAGGTCACTGACTTTCTCAGTCATTCTCTATCTGCATGCTGGAACCAGCAAAGTGGATTAAAGCCT
Organism: Ibidorhyncha struthersii; assembly: GCA_013398815.1. Lineage (NCBI taxonomy): Eukaryota > Metazoa > Chordata > Aves > Charadriiformes > Charadriidae > Ibidorhyncha > Ibidorhyncha struthersii. The sequence goes on along the minus strand of VZSZ01002913.1, from coordinate 512,283 downwards.
CTACCAAGTTCAAGTCTCCAGCAAAATCGCTGGGATATGACATGGTTTATCTGAAAAGGACAAAAACAATAAAAAAAAAAAGCAGTGACCGGACCATAACAGTCCAACCAGGATAATGTAGTATAGACAACACCTACATTATTTCAAGACATTACAGTCTGTTAAAGAAGTCTGAGCATGTCTTGGTACATCATCTATTCACTGAGACCACAGAGCAAAGAAGCAAAAACCAGAGCTAGTAAATCACAGTTCCTCCCATCATATTTAGGGGCAAGTTGTTTTTCAAAATAGTGAACAGGTCAAAACATCAAAAATAGTTTATGTCAAACCACAGAAAGAATTTGCTTTATACACAGCCTTGCTCAAGTTTCTTTTAAGAGAGCTGAAGGACATTTTGAAACAAAGTCAGCTTGAATTTAAAAAAAAAAAACAAAATGTTCCAATTAGCAAATGCTATTAAAAAAAGACCCCTCTTTTTTTTTTTTTTTAATGAAAGAAGCGATTTGGAAAATCTACAATGAATTTACAAAATATTTTGGTTCTGAAAAATATCCAACAGCAAATATTTCATGCAGTTTTCAGTTCTAATAATCTCTACTTTCTAGATCTTCACTGAGAAACTGAGCATTAATGTTGACTTTCGTATGTATCTTAACCATCTATTTGGCCACCAAACTTCATGAAAGCAGGTAATCATTCTTTCTTATCTGAGAAATTATTATGTCTTTAAAAAGCCTTTTGTGTATTCCATATCTATTTGTCTATATATCTACACTGACACGATGATAGAAAATCAGATTTAGAGAGTCAAAACATAAGAACTGCCTAGGAAAACCCATTTACTATCATGACATCTCTTAGTGACCATACAGTAACCAGAATATTATTAGCAAGTAGATCACTAGGAATGACTGGACTTGAGTCAGGCTCTGTGTATGCATACAAAGAAAGATGTCTAATTCTTGCCTCTGTGCGCAGTGTATTACCCCACAGGAGCTTGAAGCCTGGTTTCCTAAGGGCTTGGTCTTGCAGTTCACCAACCGTACCAAAGCTGCACTATGAACAAAGTTGTTACCAGAGATTACAGAATATGTGTGAGAGAAGCATGATCTTACTGCGGAAAATGTTCCAGCATTCACCTTATTATACACCCAAAAATCCGTAAAGGGGGAAAATGACCATGCAGTTAATTCTGACCAGTGTTTATCCAAGAGTTGAGTTATTTACTGTATTTTGTTCTTTTTCCCACCCCTGCACTGATTCTCTATTGTCCAATAAAGGCTGAGGTCACACCGAAGATTTTGTCTTACTGTAAGCATTAACAAGCTCTCTTCCCTCTCTACAGACACCTTTTTATGAGAGCTATAGAAAAACAGTGTTCTGGGATTGACAGCCCTGTATCTGACAAAATTGAAACAGACTAACAGGTTCCAGATTTAACTGTGTGAAGCTGAGAGAGACATACATACAAATACAGAAATATATTACGTCCATGTGGTATCTTAATCTCTGTTTCCTTAGGAAGGCAGAAAAAATACCGCAGAGGCTGAATGGAGTGATTGACAGTGTATCAAGATGAACCAACTCAAGATGCAGAGAACAGGACAAATATTAATTTAATATTTAGTTCATTGGAGAGCTACTGGCATCACAAAAAAGTAGTCTTTTACAGAATACCATCAGCACAGATGAAAACGCAGACTACAGTGCATTGATTTCAATTCCTGATTTAAAAATAGTGTAAGAGAGAAGCATCAGCCCCTGCTATGAATTCCCTCGTATCCCATCTGACCATTAATTACAGCACAAACTATGCAACTAAAATGCAAAAGGAAAGAATTGTTCTCCATATCATACAGATTCAAAGGGAATCTTACTAAGATACAGTCAACTAATGGAGCTGTGCCACTTTGCACCAGGATCTTGCTCATGCTCTTTATATAATCTCTGTACTTTCAGCAGCGGTTCCTTCTGGGAATGGGGTTGGCCTTTACAGCTCATAGTAAGTGAAATGTCATTAGTCCCATCCTGTCCCCAAGACTGATTAGTATCTCTGAATGTTCTCTGCACTGCACATTGGGAATTATACATATTCATCCTCTGGTAAATATTTACCAAACCCATACAACATACCTTCATAAACATTTGTCTCCTTTCCATAGGAACGGTAACCCCTTGCATATGGTAATAGCATCTCTTGAATTAATCCTCCATAAACAAAAATGATTTATAATTATACAAAACTATAATTATGCTAAGCTCCCTGCAATTTTGCACGTGGGTGAAGACTGGCTCAGGGGGGTCGCTAGAGTGGAACCCCCTGTACCACTGCCGTATGCTAATTGGGCTCCTGAAAAGTTCAGAGAAATGATTCTGTATGCCAGCATTCATCTGCCAAGTAACAATTATGTGTCCCAGCAGGGAGCTAAGATGCTACCAAACGCAGCAAATACACATACACATTCATACGCAGCAATAGGATAAAGATCACAAGGGGGAAACAAGGCAAAGAATATGCTAACGAATGAAATAAGAAAATCACTTGACAGGAAAACAGAGTTAAGGAAACAATGACACTACAGAAAAATGCTGACAGAAACCTCAGCTGACCTACAGCAATAGGCTACTGGATACAGAGAGTTTTGTATCCTGTTCACAGGGCCAATTATTTGAGTACAAGTGAAAAATGTTTGCGGCTACCTAATATAATCCTTGGGTGGGTAGTGACCTCCATCCCCCAAATCTTAGTGTGTGAGTGAAGCTTTCATCAAGTCAATGGATCAAATGAGGCTGCTAATAGCAGCAACAAAGGCTTTGCTTTTTAACCCAAGATCAGATTTGATTTTCTATAAAGCCATCTATCTCATTTTTTATCTGTACGGGTGATATGTATTTGGCTTTGAGTGGCTTCTTTCAAACATGTTAATGGAATCTCACCCCAATCTAATTTATTGTGTCTCAAGATAATTAATATGCTTTATTTCAGCATGTTTCTTCCTGTTACTTTCACCAGTCTTTCACTGCCCTTGCATCGCTTCCGTAATTCACATTGTTAAAGTATTTTACACTTTATCTTCAGACTATCAAAGCACTTGAGCAGATGCACAAACGTAAGCACCGAAGTTGTCCCATCCCCTTCTGTGGGACTGCTCACCAGAAGAAAGTTGTGCACGTGCCTGTCTTTGAATGGATGAAGTTCTAATGTTTCAGCGAGGAACCTCAATGTGCTTGCAGCTATTAAGTGAGCTGTGTGTGGTGTAACACCAGTTCTACAGCCTGACCTAACCAAGTAGTTACAGTTGGAGCCAGAAGGACACAAATGACCAAAGAGTGTCATCACCTAAACCTTCGAAAAAAAAAAACCATCTCTTTCAGGAGTAGCTCTTTCATAGTGATATCTTTTATATTGATGTGGCTTGTTTGTCTCTTCATTTTTGAGATGATATAAAAGAACAGTAATGTAATTATTAATGCTTTGGTGGATTTTACTGGGTGCGGAGCATGTTCTTAGAAAGATCAGGGAGTGTTGAAGGCAACAATGAAGTAGGCAAGGCTCTGGTTGATCTGTTCTTTACTTCACTGTTTACCATCAACAGTTTTGCCTGGCACCAGTGCTGTAGCTGTACAATGGCCAGACACGGCCTGAAAAAATCAGGCCCATTAACCATTCCTTTACCCACCTTCTCCTTTTCTTCCCCGAATTCAATACTAAGGAAAGCAGAACGGCTTTAACCTGTTGGGTCTGTGCTTCATGTATCAAAGGTCACAGCTGTCCCTTGAATTAAATCATCCCATACTTTGACTTCTTCAATGAAAGGATTGAAATAGATTTGGGCAAATACTGCCAGCAGATATAAATACAGTGAAACTTGGGGATTGGGCCAGGATACAATTTGCCCAGTATCTTAATAATAACAATTTGTAAAAAGAATTTATATAATTACCAAACATTAATTAAAAAATACGCCAAACTTCCTCTTTTGCCTAAAATAACACTGTTTTAATTTACTTATCAAAGTAGTTTATTCTTAATGAAGGGTAATTATTTCCTGGTTACCACGGGCTTATATTATCTTATATCATCTGCTATTAATCTTCTGACCAGTTCATCAAATTGGACTACTTCCAATGACAGAGATATAGCCATATTTCAGCTACTTCTGCTCATCCATTGGTTAGCAAACTACCATGGATATATCAATGAGAAATGACATTTATGTGTTTGGCTGTATTTAAAAATATTTTTTCTACGGTCTCTTGAATTTAAGACAGAGTTAAATGAGCTCTCCAACATAGGAAATACAAAATAACCTTATTAAATCTCTTATTAAAATGGCTTATCAAAAAGTCTTTTTCACTCAGGACATAATTGTTGGTCCTTCACATGATCTTGTTCTCCCCGATTTCCTTTTTTCAAAATATTTTAGCATTTACCACAAACTAAATCTATAAAATTAATTGATAAATGATAATTTAATACCCATTTCTTTGCTTTTCTTTGGAAACAGTGCTGCCTAGAATAAACAGTCATAAACAAACAAACAAATCATTCATATTGATACTTAGCATTTATATATTATTTTATACCCTTTAATTCTACTGCAAATTGTAATGAAGTCTCAGTTAACTGCTGTAGTATGATCATCCATAATTTGTGCAAGCCCACAAACTAGGTGCGCTTTCAAATTTGCTATAGTAGCAGCTATAAGCACGTTCTACTTCCTAAACCTTATTTCACCTTTAGGTGTCCCAGTGTGCTAAGCGTCGACAGAAACTACCATGGACAGACTGCTTCCGCATGCATGCAAAAGGTACAATGTCAACAAATAGGTAGAGGCACACAGGGTTTTCTGCAATGTTTTATTTACTCTGGAAGGTAGCCTCTGTTTGCTGTTTTGCTCCATGTGCAGAGGGCAAATGTGATCACAAAGCACCTAAAAATTCAATAGAGAAAAGATATTAAAAGGTTTATTGAAATTAAATCAATTAATTGGTAACTAAGAAAAAGCAATTCCTGTCTCGGCATTTCTCTCATGCTAGATACAGAGTGGTTTCTCATATTAATATTGCCACAGCCCCTCTCAGGTATTGGGTGGTTGGGGTTTTTTTACTTGTTTGAGGTTTTTGCAAGTGCCTCTAGGCTTCACGTCCTGCTATTTCTGGTTTTCTAGACAGTTGCCAATGCTGTAGTTATGTCCTCCTTAATATCAAACACTGTTGCATTTCTTCTGTCCCTGATTTCCTTGCCACTGGAGGGCTTGTCTGAAAAATCTCCTGGAGTGGCAGATTGCTTCTTTCCTTTGAAGCATATAGAAAACCTCTTCTTTCTGATGTTAGAACCTGAATAATGTAAATGCTGTTCTGCTCTCCCTCCACTCTTAGTGTACCATAGCTGGTAGTCAGGTGAAAGCAGACCAGCTGACCGGTACCTAGAAAGCCTGTCCCAAGGAAACAGTCATTTTCTCTCGGAAAATTCCATCTATTTTAGTAACCTGGCATTTGTCAAGGAGTCATGCTAATAGAGATGGGCCTCAAAAAATAATGTCACTAATGCTCCAACCTCCATCAATCTGTTAAACTGTACTTGTCCTAAGCCAAGATAGAATCTCTTTATTTGCCATACATGTGTGTGTGTGCGCGCGTGCATGCATGCATGTGTGCGCGTGATTTCCAAAAGCCTCACCCAGATTCTGTCACTTTTTTCGTCAAGGGCCTCAGTCTTACTTCTGCAACCTTTTTAGATGTACTTCAGAACAAAAGGCAGGACAAGACAAAAATTAGCGGATCGAGAAGGACCTGCGCTTGCCAGTTACTTTGATTAGTGATGTTCAATACAGTTATACAAAACAAGTGGTATATGGGAATGAATCATTTACCACTTCGGGAAGCAATTATGTGAAATAGGAAAATGTCTTTGTTCCTTGATTTTGCTAACGGTGTACTCAGAAGAACAAAGAATGGTTGGTCATTACTTGCCAGAGTAGAATAGTCTGGGATTGACAATATGCCAATGTTGAATGGAAATCTGTAAATCTTTGCAGGAAACCATGGTTTCCAGGCTTGGGTGTCAGCAGAAAGCAGAACTCTGCCTATCCCCGCTGAGACAATTTATTGCCGGCACACACAAACTGTCTATGCGCACATATGTGTATCAAAAAGAATTGTCACAGAATAAGAAATAGAGAAAACAAATGCAAGACCACAATCTAAGCAGCAAGGGTGAGGAACAGAAGGTGGAGAAGTAAATTAATAATGAGAAAATGGATCAAACAGTAACCTAGTCAAGTTTGAAATTAGTTGCCTAGAACTTGAAATTTCCCAGCCGTTGCCTCCTACACACAGGGCAATGTAAAATCTCTCCTGTCATTTGTTTTTGAACTACCCCCATGCTGGGAGAATATATGTGGGAATAATTCAGCTTTCCCCATTTTCTTTGTGCTTCTCCTCTTTTTTCTCTGTGTTACAAGAACCACAAAACATACAACATGTATTAGAAACCCCAACATTCTACTCTTCAGTGATCTGGATGACTTTTAAAACAATGACATTCTAATGAGAAAGAAAATTTTTCCAAGAATATTGGTAAAAAAAGGGAAAAATTTTCAAGTTTTAAAATTAAATATTACGTTTTCCCCTTTGTACCCTTTACCTCTTCATGTATAGAAAGCCACTGGAAAAAAAACACAGCGTATACTCAGTCAAGGAACAATACAAGAATAGAACACATCTCTATTAAAATTGGGTACACCACAGAGAAATTTAAAAAAAACATCTTGCAAGCTTATTTTCTCTGACTTTCTGAGATCTGATAAGGTCTTTTTCTACCTGTGAAGTTGCTGAGCTCTAGAAACACATGTGGGATTTAAGTCCTTGCTCCTTTTTTAGACATCAAAATCCAGTTTCAGGGATCCACTCACATTTTAAATAGCCTGGCTGGGGATCACCTTCCTGTGTGCCAAAAGTGGAATCATCGATATAGCAGGAGAACAGAAAGGTAGTGGAATACTCAGGATTGTTAAACCTTATGGTCCCTTATGGTTCTAATTCATATCGAAGAGGAGGGTGGCTCTAATGTGACTTGGACTCTGTAAATGGTACAAAAATATGCACAATAATGTTAAGAAAGGAGGTTGTGGACCATTTTACAAGTTTACTCTGATGTCCTCAAGTGTTATTTTAGCTGATTAAGTATCTAACATTACAAACATGAAAGAGGTAGAAGACTGATAACTGTACCTGAGCGTGCTGCTTCAATATGTATGCTTTATTTATATATTACATTATTAACTGAATAAATGGAATGCTTAATATTTATTTACATTTTAGATTTTTTTTGCCTTTTTCTTTAATCTACTTAATAAGGTTGCAATTCCTGTAGACTCTTTAGCTGCTGGAGAGACATTATAGTCACTAAAGACTAAGATCTCACACCACTAAATAAGGTTTTTGGCATACTAACTAACAGAGGATTCCTGCAAAACTTTTGATTTTGAATGTAAATTCTCCCTAGATTTAAGTCTGAGCAGATTAGTAATTTCTTGAAATAAAGAGCTGGTTGTACAAAAACAGTGAAGCAAAATAAAATATTCTAAGACTGTACTACTTCCTAGCTGGTGTTTTGCCTTTCAATACCTTTCTAACCAACAGCAGTAATCAACAGTTTCTATTGCAATCTATTGTCTAAAATGAATGTTTAAAAGGAGTGAAGAAGAATCAGTAACCATATATAAGACAAAATCACAGTGTGCTTTCAGGAACAGGTCAAATCTTTAATAGAGAAACCAGTTGCTATGCTGATATTTATTCATCTTCTTGTCTTTTCAAACACTTCTACAGGTTAGATAAAACTGAAGTGAAAGAATACAAAGACTACAATTGAGATGTCAAAAACTTGAAGGCGTGGGAGTGCATTTGAAAAAAAAATAGGCTATAGCAATTCAACAGCTTCCAACCCATGTAGAAGAGCTGTACAGGGAATGGCTACCATCAGTTTTTAAGTGATGTGCCACATTTTTCCTCTGTAGAATTTTGTGTATGTAAGTCAGCATCAAATGCACATAAAAGTGAGTGTGTTCAGACCAAGGGTGCATGTGCAATCACTCTTCAATAAGCCTGTTATGATATTAATTTTTTAAGTTGTTCAGAACTGAGGTCTTGATATTTCACTTCTGTTAAGCATTTTCTAACCATTTATTAAAATTGGATTTTTCCAGGCCAGTTTCAGTGCTACACTGCAGAACCTTCTTAAAAAAATAAGCTAGACTATTCAGTGCATCAGCTTGTCCATTCCTACACACCATGCCTGCATGACTGAGTGACTGCAAAACCTGGTATGTTGATATCAATCTCATGACGGTACATCCAGCACTCTGTTTCAATAAAACACTTATATGCTGATGTTTTGAGCCAGAGCCACTCTGTATCAGTATCATATTAGCTGCCAGCACAACAGGGTTTACAATAAATCTGCTTGTTATTAATGAGCTATTAAATGTCACATTCATTCAAGGACGCACTTCAAAGTAGTCCTGTAATACGCAAAACAAATAGCTGCATACTGACCTGCAGTATTATAAAATATTTTTAATTGAGATAATAGACTGCCTCCACAGAGATCTGAAATATCCATAGAGAAATACCTGTGAAGACAAGAGGTACCTTCTGCCATAGTGCAGCAAGAATGGTGCCGTTCTGCAAGTTATGGGGAGGACCGGAGGCGGGTCACAACACTGGTGGGGCAGCCTGGTCTCCAGCAGGGCTGTGGCCTCATGGTGCCCAAGCACAGTTGACAAAGCAGCAGCAGTGAGGGCAACAGGGTCAATTGCCAGTCTAATAATCATCACACACATGCAAGGGGACAAGTCAGATCCGGGGCCAATCCAGGAATTTCCATCAGCAAGTCAGGAACAGCAAAGAGTGCTGGGCTCAGATTTATCTACAGCAGAGCTCAGGCGAGGACTGGGTGCCCAAGCCTGCATTTAAATGAAGTGCTTGTGTTTCTGGCGGGGGGGTGTGAGGTGAACCTAGTTGGGGCAATGAGGGCCTGTTGGCATATGCAGGATTCTGACCACCTTCATGCATTGTTAGATTGAGACGACCAATCCTCTCCATCTCTTCCCTTTGACAAAGGTGTATTATATTTGCAGGAAGAAACTTTTATTCAGCAGTCCATTTTTGTGTCTTTGTGTTTCTCTTATAGTGTACTATAACATCAGAAAAGACGACTGCATTTTATGGCTATACAGCACATTTGCAGATATCCTCTTTCTAAAGCTTTACATAACACCTGTATTTTATTTATATGCATATTCCAAAAGCTTTATGTAACACCTGTGTTTTATTTTATATATATAAAAATATATAAATATATATGTATTGGTTGCCAGTGAATCTACAATATTTTATTCCATGATAGATGTACAATTTCTGCTCCACAAAACTATTTTTCTAAGTTCTGGTAGACTTTTTCCAGAAAGTTATTTCACTGTAATACAAATGTAAACTGATAGTTCTCACTTTGGGACAGGAAAACCCACTGCCATATGAACTTCATTTATTCTCCTGCTGAGAAGACAGTGAGCTTAATTAAACCCCATCCACTTTTTCTTACTTTTCCACTGTCTTCGAGCTAATACTTAAAGTAAGAGTCATAGTAACTGCTTATAAATTGAGTTACCTAGGAGTGGAACTTGGAAATGGTACAAAAATGGTCAGATTTCTTCACCAGTATTCTTACCCAAGACATTCTTGCTGCCTGCACTTATCTTCAAATTACATCTTTTCCATTATCAACCAGCAGAGTCTAGTTTTTTTCTATTCACATCATCCTTTGAACTCTGTTACAAGGCAGCAATGGAAAGATAACATAATTGTCCTCAATTCTTTGAGCATTTATATTGTTTTAATTTTTTAGCTGTCTTCTTTCATAGATGATTAAAACAAAGTAAAATATGTCATTTGAAAGCTTTCTTTTACATTTCTTCATTTGACATTCTTTTGCAACAGAGTGCTTGTTATATAATTGCTTAGTTTCTCTCCTGAAAATTCACAATTTTTGTTTTGTAACATTTGTTCTTACCTCAAATTTGCACTGATGCTTAGCAAACACTTTTTACTGTAGTAAAAAGTACTTTCTTTTGAATAGCTACAAAGTGTTTTTAGCTGAAACAATGTCAGAGGACCAAAACAGTTATCTGTTCACATATTCTATATTTCTGATTTTTTTCAAGGAAAAATTTAAAAATTCCACATTAAGAGGATTTTTTTTCCTGAAAAATAATGTTTCAGTTTTTAAAATGTTCCAATATAAAATCTCCCATTTATTACAGTTCGTAAACAAGAAGTCTTGCAGCGGCAAAGAAATACTGGGGTTCGAAAATGCATGTATACAACTTTGCTGAAATGTAATTTACATTTATCTTCAAAACCCAACAATCAGTGGTTGGTGGTGACATGATAAAGCTGACAATAAAAGTTAGGTCCTTTTCAGAAAAATGTTTTGGCCATAAGAAGAGTTTTGACATCTCAGACCACTGGAGTTTTCAGAGTGAACCGAAAAAGCCAATGGAGATTAAACTGCCATAACATTGATGAAATAATCTTTGACTCAGAGTCACAAAAACAACTCCAAGACTTTGTGATCTCTAAGACTAAGGTTCTGCCTTCCATTAAAACAGCCCGTCTAGTCACGATTGAATACTATGTCAGCAACAGGTATTGAGTTGAAAGCTGTGCTTCAACATCAGTTTGCGCTGCGCTATCTGTGGTTAAATTGAGGAATTCCATCTCCAGGACCCACTGGCTCATACTTTAACAGTAGTTTATATCAACTGAGACAAAATCACTTTTGTTTAACAGTGTTCATGGTTTTCATTGCCTTTCTTACATCCCAATAAATCTAGGTAAAGTAGGTATTTATGCTAGATGTACATAAAGTCTATTTAATTTTACCTCAAAGATAAATAAATTGCAAAGTGTTTAGATTTGGTCTTTTCATCAATTAAAAAAAAAAAAGGAAGAGAGATAGTTGCTTTAGAAACTCCACGTAGGAGAGCAATAAAAACATCATTGTCTCTATAGAAAACCTGTATCATCAGCAGAAGAGTGAAAGGGCTGGATTTGTTATTTTGGAAAGACCATAAAGAAGAAAACTGTTTCTTAGTCAGTTCAACACAACCACTGAAGCTCCTAGGTTTACTATGGACAAAATCCCTAAGTTCTTGTTAAAGTCAATGGGCCTTTGCTGTCATGACTAAATAAATCTGACAGCTAACTCACTCTGAGACAGCAAGTTTATTATAAGGTTTAAAGAACCTATAGCAACTCCTCCTGTCTTACAGTTAACACAACTAATGCATCAGATGTTCAGCAGCTGCTGTGTGAAACTAGTGGCATCCATCATGATAATGCATAAGACTTCATCTTTTCCCTTATTTTTCTCACAAAAGATAACACTGATTCAGAGAAAGCAGTATGCCACATCCTTAGCATGGGTAAAATGGCATATCTCCTCTGAAGTAAATCATGGGAATTGGACCACCTGAGAGCAATAAACTGACTTTAAACAAAGTTGCCAGACAGTGCCTTCCTGGGGAGGTTTTTCATTGTTACTAGGTTCTGAGTTTTTTTGTTTGGGTTTCCCCACCCCCACCTCATGGTGGAATGAGATCATTCACCTCATTGGAATTTTACTTGCACCTTAAATCTTGTTCTGAAGAGCCTGCAAACATCTATCAGATCACTGCAGGTTTTGATCATCTTTCAGTTGGATAGAGCAATGACCAAACAGAAGGAAGCTCGTTTATTTTGTTGCTTCTGCCTCTCCACTAATCAGCTTCTAGAAAGTTGTCATTACTAAACTGATTTGTCCTTAGGAAGTATTGTTATGAAACTTTCAGGTTCATAGCTTTATAAATACAAAGCCGGAAAACCAAGACACGTTATGGTTAATAAAAAGTTGTGCCTGAAAGTCCTTAAACCAAATGCTAAGTATTTACATTTCAAAGTTTCCAAAAGAGGGATTTTTTTAAGTTCTAGGGGTTTTCCACATTGTTGTTTTTCGCTTCACTGCATTCCTGTCACGTGGGCATTCATTAACACCGCAGTCCTATGAATAAGCAAAGTTCAGTAACATTTTGAAAGGCATAGGTAGGGTGACTTGCTCCAAAAAACATGAATGACCATCTCAGGTGATTAGATTAATCTACAACTGGTGACACGGTGGTCTGTTTAACACCTAAATAACTGCTTAAAACCTAGCCCAAAAAAAGACACCGATGCCTTAAGCTATTCATTATGATTAATGAACCTCTAACCAATACAATGTGAACACGTTTCTCTCTCATAAATCTGCCCTAATTAATTGGGACCCGTCATCTCTATTCCTTTCTTCCCCACTTCACTCAATTCTAGGAGAAAGAGCAAAAACTTTGTAGGCAAGGAGTCATAGCATGGCATTCTCAGCCTGGAAGCAAGCTTTCCAAATCAAACTGTAAAGTGCACGAAGAAGACTGGTGCAGTAATATTGCATTAAGGTTATGATGTGGATATATACACAAGGCAAGGTGGCATTTTAAGCCCAGAGCTTTTGTTCCCAAGCCAGACAGTTGTTAACTTTTCAAAAGTAACATTGTCTTCAGAGCTGTTGTGTTCCTACAGGTCCTGTCAAATTCAGCTCTGAAACTTTTAGAACTGGGTCACAAACACAATATAAAGTACTCTCAGCACTTCAAGCTAAGATAATATGCATATTACACAGCTGTAAAACACTTTTTACTGACTTTTTAGAATATATTTCCTTTGGCATTTTAAGTTATCTTTCCAAGTACAACAAAAAACTATTGTGAAAATTAGAATTTCTTATTTCATCTAACAAAACTGATAGAATTCCTCATCACCTTCCCAAAATTCTAAATGGAATGATTGTGCAGCAATTCCTAACCTGAACAAAGCCATTCAGTGATGACAGTTGAATTACCTATAATACCTGAATTATAAAATAGTGATTTTAAGAAATTATTTCATCATCACAATTAGGCATACAATAATGCTTTTAGTAGTCACTTTTAATGGATGTATTTCAAAGTAAATTAAAAAATAATATGGATTCTTATGCTGCAGGTTGGGAAGGAGATAAAGAAAGGCAATGTGACACACCAAAGACCACTAAACTGGTCGCTAACAAGTCAGGAATAAAACTGAGTTCACCTGAGCAATAGTCTAGCATGCTCATTGACTAGGCTATCCTTCCCCTCTCTTCCATGTACATATGCCAGCATTAGTTGTTATGAAAGAAAAACAGCTTTCATAAAGTCTTGAATGTCCTTTTATCTAATTAGATAAGTCCCTGCTTTGCTGCCATTGAGACCAGGAATAATCCTATTAGAAGTAACGGAGTTTAAAGAGCTGTTGTGAAGGCATATGAAATCCTTATGAAGGGCATTGGTAAACCTGTCCTATCATCCTCTTTTAACCCTGTTCCTCCAACAGAACAAGTGATAATTTCAGGTTTAAGAGAGGATAATCGTGAAGCAAGCAAAAAGCATGTTTCACTTGACATAACGTAAGCCTTTATAGTTTAGTACTGAAGAAGTCCTTCGAGATGGGTGGAATGGCTGCCTTTGAAAGTGCAGGAGGTAATTTAACAAATTTAGCAAAATTTAAAAAGAAAGAAAGAAGGAAGGAAGGAAGGAAGGAAGGAAGGAAGGAAGGAAGGAAGGAAGGAAAGAAAGAAAGAAAGAAAGAAAGAAAGAAAGAAAGAAAGAAAGAAAGAAAGAAAGAAAGAAAGAAAGAAAGAAAGAAAGAAAGAAAGAAAAAGAGCCAGTGTAAATAAGGATCAATTTCAGCAAATTTATGGACTGGCATGAATATGACTCAGATCAGAGCTTAACACACATGTTAAAAGCTCATGATTTAGGACTAGTTCTAACTGAAGCAATAGGAAGAAATGCTTAGAATGGAGCATTTTCCAAACTGGATAAGAGTATTATTCATCCAGGGAAGTAATTCACTTTCCTCTGAAATACCACGTAACAGCCTCTGGTGGAGGCAGAACACCTGATGTGTATAGTGATAAATTACTGTCAAATACTATGTCCTCAGATTCTTACTAGTGTAAAGTACTAGAAACCTCACTGATACAGCAAAGAGGTTTCACTCACATTTTCTTCATTTGTATTCAGGAGAAATAAGCTGTTGAGGCCTCAGGAAGTGAGAAAAGGAAGGGGGAGTTAAATCCATCCAAATTAACTCAGCTAATGCATGTTGGACAGCCTCAGGTTATTAAGAATTGTTACTGTATTGTCTGTTCACTCTTAACTGATGAGATTTCATAACACTTAGGTTAAGGGCATTCTCAATATTTCCCCTTTCTTCTGCTTGAATGTCAATTTACAAAGCATCATGTATGCATAAGATGGTGTGCAGAAAAATTGGGTGAGACCAAACTAATGTGAACAGGGAGGAAACATGAGTCTTTGCTATTTCCTTACTGGGAAATAATACAACAGTTCTTTGGTAAGTACGTTTTTGTACATTGAAGTTGATGTGTCCTTTACTGAGGATGCAATATCCATTGTGGATAACTTAGTGGAAACATCCACTCAAGGCGAATCAGGGAAAAAAGTAAACAGACTATGAAATAAAAGAGAGGCATGAAACAGTAGAAAAAACACTGTAATCAGCCATCTTGAGTAACAGGGACCCCAGTCATGTTACCTTTAAAAAGATGGAATGATATTAGAAACAAACACGTAATAAAGATGACTAGAGATATTAGAATAAAATGTATAGGTTTTCCTGTGACTTGACTTTGAACTCTGGAAAATTCTTAGTGCTTTTGCACAACCTCAGAAGAAATCAGAGAAAAGACTATGTAACTCAAAATTGTGGTTCCTCTGCATGGTCTCCTCTTCCTCTTGAAATGACAGACTCTTCCACATGTCCAAGCCAATAACCTACATTTCATTTCTTGCATTGCTGGAAGCTATCCATCCTTCCAGTCTACCTTTGAGACTGGCATGCTGGAGTAACTGGAGTCAAAGTGCAATGCATTCACTGCATTTCTTCCATTGTCCATCCATCTGCTGAAGATGGAAAGGAACAGTGGTCTTCCAAATCCCAAAGAAACCAATCAATTGTAAAGAACACAAAGAGGCATCTTTTAGTCCCCTTTACCAACATATAGACCTAGCTAAAGTTAATCACAAAGGGCCATTTTTCAGTTTTTCTTTATTCATGCTTTCTCCCCCTCCTCACATTCCCTGGCATGACTGCGTACAAAATGTCTCATTTTGTATTTCTCGGTCTGTTTGCACCATATTCTCTGATCACTTCTTTTTCTCTAAGCCTTTAGCAATATATCTGCAACATACAGGCAGGCACATCCTAACATACAGGCTTGTGCAAAGTGAATGCATATATTGCTTTATGAGCTTCCCCAGTCAATTATTTATTTCAAGAAAAAAAAGGAAAGATTATGTCATAATCTTTAAGTTACATCTTTTTAGACAGAGTTACTACAAGTTCTCTGATGATACTTTGACATTTATATGGTGTGTTACACCAAATATTCAGTGCCTCCAAGCCTCCATCTTTGGAATATATTATTATGCGTGGAATAATCCTTAATCTATCTTTTTTTAAATATTCTTTCATTTCTTTCTTGAAGTTCTAGATATCATCACAGAAAAACACTCTAGCCTTAGATAAATAAAGAAAAGTCGCTCCGTTCTTTACCAACCACTATCTCCACTTCAAAATTTGTAAAAAAGTACGGTGATTAAAAAAAGAGGTCACTTTTTTAATGGTGGCCACAGTGTTAACCTGGCTTATCACAAGGCTTTTCATTCAAACAACATTCATGTAGGGGATGGTCAAGCTGAAAAAGTCATATCTACATGAGCAGACATTCTAAACTATTAACCTTTCAGTCCGTTGTACCTTACTGGACAATAATCCCAATAAAATAACAAATACTGAAACACAGAAGATTAGAGGGGGTTTGGTATTTATTTAAACATCATGTCCTTGCAACACTAAATATGTACTTTTTAAAGATATTAAGAGTCACAGTCTTGGGCATATAGATTTTATTTATCCACAAATTATCAGGACTACCGAGAGTATCTCTGAAAACTGCCTGACTTTTCCCAAAAGTTTTGAGGAAGCTTGTTCTGGGAGGAAGAGAATTGTTTAAACACCATGTCTCTAGTAACAGGAAACTTTTGGAAAGTTTGCCCAGAACAGTTTCTATCTCACTGTTTGTTTTGATACAGTAGGACTTAAAGGAACTTTGTTCAAGCCCCATCTCTATCAGTGACTTTTTGTGTTGTCTGGCAAAGCTGCTTTATCTTTACTGTCCCTTTATAAGTAAAGCTAGTTGGTACATGACTTTTATTATTTTTTTCCCTCATGGAAAATGTCATTATAGGAGTGATCACTCATGTTTATTTTTGTTTTGGCCAGAAGATTTAGGGGACTATTCTAACTTTCTTTCAAAATTAAATATTTTTCAGATGAAAATTCTAAGCAAAGAATTTTTAAATTAAAAAATAAATTACAGGTTTTTCACTTGCTTATGAAAAGCTTTTGTTTATAAGGCATGTCATTGTTTTCTGCAGTGGTATTCATTCAGTCGGAAGTCCCCTTCACTTAAAAAAAAAAAATCTTAATGGACGTTTTTAGGTGATCTCTTTATATTTCTTTTCTATTTAAGAATGTAAGTTTTCTGGAGTATAGGCTTTCTCTCACCTTGTGTTTGTACTGCACCAAACACATTGACATTGAAATCTTGTTTTGAAATTCCTGGTGCTTTTCTAACAAAAATCATTCCTACTGTGCCCGCTGTGAGGCCAGAGAACTGCAAGGACATCTGAACTGGAATCACTAGATAACCACTCAAGACATATTAAGCTTGGTTTGCACCACTAGTAGGACACTTCAAAATCATGCAAGTAGGATGATAATGGCATCCTTGCTGAGTTGCTGGGAGCTTATTTTTACTGGGTTTTTGTTGTTGTTGTTGTTGTTTTGTTTTTAAATAATCACCTCAACATATAATGATCATTAGAGAAGCTAAGAGCAAGTCTGACATAAGAATGGACATGTCCACTTATGTTTTAGAAGTTATAGACTTTTCTTCCTTTTTTTTTTTTTATCCATTGTGATAACATTTTCCTTTATTTGATCCATAACAAGTGTGATTATGTAAACAAATCCTCTGCAGAATGTCTTACAGGTTGTCAATCCTTTCTTCTCTCCTTGATAACCTTTTTCCTTCTTAACAGCTTCAGAAAATTTAAGTTTGGGATAGAGAGAAATACTAACCTTTTCCAACTGTTCTTGCAATCACAGAGCTTAAGGCAGACAGAAAGGCTAAATTCTGGGTTGGCCTGCTGTTTCTTTGCCATGGGTCCCATCTGGAAGTTGACATAGCTTGTACGATGTATGAAATACAATCTGTTAATTTAAATTATCTTTAGAAAGAATTATCCTGAGTGACAGCATATGACATTTTCTTAAGACAAGGTCTAAACCAAGAAATTATTACTTGGGTTACATCTTACCAGTGGAAAGGAAGGTGAATTGTTTACCTCACTGACACAAAAAGAGTGAATTCAAAGGTGACCAGGGGAACAAGATTTGCAAATTTTTATGCAAAATTCTAAAATTAAAAGTATGGTGAGAAAAGACCTGGATTAAATTTATTATCTCTTACCAATCTTCACAGCCTTGAAGAAAGGAAATAGTCTCTCCTACTGCCCTCCTCTTCAGCAGTAGGGTCACATTTCTGGTACATTATAGACTTTCCTTAGTTAATGTCTGTCCCCATCTACAAGCAAGTAGTAAGTCAGAAAGTCATATCGTGTGCAGTAGCAAGTTAATGAACTTCTTTTATAAAAATACAAGAGTTCATTTGCTTCTCTTCCTGGCCAGCTTGGTCACTTCTTAGAGCAAATGGTCCCAGCAAGAAATGACATTTCGTTTTGCTAAAATAGTATGTGATGTTAGCCAAGCAACCAATTACTAACAAATCTGCCTCATAAGTTCTGCTGCTTCTTTACTCCAAGATGTGTCTAATATTTTGTGTCTCTTATCCATCAGCTTATATACTTGTGCCAGGGAACACTATGCATTTGTTTGAAGTGCCTTGGGATGAAAACAGGAGTTTCGATACTGTTCAAGTAAATCCCAAATAAATTACTTTATGGGATTATTAATTGTGCAGTATCAGAAAATACCTCCCAAGAGCAAATGGCAGTCTCAAGAACCAGAATTCTATTCAATCTCAAATTTTGCTGAGTTCAAGTTCCACAGAAGAGACAAATTGGGATGAAGGCATCAAAAAACAGTGAAAAGGAAAGCCTTGTGATGCAAAAATCATGTAGTGAAAAACAAAGAAAAAGAAAATTAAAAATGAACGTAAGGAGAGGGAGAACAAAGACTAGGGAGTAAAGTCAAGTGAAAAAATAAACAAATACATTGGTCCAAACTTGAGAGTGACAGAAATCGTGCAGTATGTTCCACACTGGGTGTATGTAAGAAATTAATTAATTTCACAGATTTTTTATTCTCTACCATAGCATAATCGTAAATTGGGTTTGTTAAATGAGATGGCAGAATCCAGATTAGTTGAATATCTCATGAATATGTTTTCATATCTTCAGCTTTTCATGCCAAACTGCTGTGAGTTTCATTGAATACACTCATTTAAGAACACAGTTAAAGAACTGTCTAAACAAATAAAACCCCAATTACCAAGAGGCAATTAGGCCAAGCCTAAATCTACAGATACTTCCATACAAATATGCTAAATCTGAAATTAATGCTTACAAACAATGATGTTGTCAAGGAGAAGCAGCAGTTGGCTGTTCCACAAGGGAAGGGGAGCTGAGAGTGATAGCAGGGCAAGGCACTGGCCCCACAGTGCTCCAGGAAGGGAAGAAGAGCCAGGCTAGTTTCAGCCACGGTCCAGGGATCACCAGACAAGACCAAAGGGAAGTCCAAGGTCAAGCCAGGAAGTCTGTAAGGCAATGAAAAGGTCTAGCAAATTATATATACCTAAGACAAGCCAAGAAATGTCATCAAGAAGCCTGATGACATAAAAAGCTTTTTAAAAGAATTTAGAACCAGGATTTTAAAGGAGTCAATAAGCATATAGGTTAGGATGAGATAGCCTCGGTTTTCTAAAAGCTCTGACAATTGCCCTGGCCAAGCACTCCTAAAGATTTTGTAGATCATGGGACATGAGAGAAGGTCTTCTGATAAGAACATCACTGAATAAAAGACAATGATGAGAGTAAACAGGCAATTTCACACAGCCTGATAGATAACACTGGCTTCCTACTGTACAATTCAACATTTTAAAAATTATTGAGAAAAGCATGCTAATAAAATGTCATAATATATAGATTATATAAAATTATTCAGAATAGTAAAAACTACAGCTGTCAAATAGCTGAGTAGGATCTCGTCAGGCTAAGGGACAGTTCAGTATAATGGCAAATGAAATTCAAAGTTGATAAACCCACAGTATATTGGGAAAATAACTACACATACACAATAGTAGTCTCCAAAATAACTATTATAATAAACTGAGAAAAATATACTCATTTAATAATGACAGCTCTCATTTCTCCATTGTACAAAGCAGCCAATAAGCTCAAAATACTGGACTGTTTTGGCCCTCAGCTGCTTACTGAGGCATAACTTTTCTTCATTACAGTCGGCAGTTCAACGCCAATCAAAACAATTCTGAACAGAACTGATTCAAAATTCAAAACAGAACTGATAATTGGCAGTAAGAAAAATCTTGATTGCATTGCTAAGAGGGTTAAGCCTCACCAGACTGCCCACCATGTAGAAGAGTCTACTGTCTGTTACTATACAGAAACAATAATAAAAGCAAATAAGATAAGATAGCTTCCATAGAACCTCACCGAGGTCTGTCAACTCTTTGCTGAGTCAGCTCTCAGCAAAGTCATTTGAGATCTGCTTGAAGACTGGATGTCTTTTACAAGGGTAAGTTAGCCCAGGTCACAGATTTTTGGACTAAAATCAGAAAATAAGGAGAGAGGGAGGGAGGGAAAGTGATCTGCATAGCAAGCATATGAAAGAAAACAATCTACAGGAGGAAAAATTTGTAGCAATTAGTAGGAAGACCATACTCGTGGCTTCTTTGTAAATGTATTTTTTTTTCCATAAATAATCTATTTAGTTGTGCAAAGCCGTGCTTCTCTACAGTTTTTAAAATTTGGAATTGACCTGATAATAAAGTAAAATATTCTTGAAATTCATGGTTTTGGCTAATGAGAGAAAGTTTATTCTGAGTTCTGAAGGAAAAATTCCTAGGAAAATAAGACTTAATTCATAAGTAAGTAGCATCTTTGAAAAAGCGTGTTTGAAAATACATAATCAAGGTATTTTATACCCAGAGTTCTGAAATGGGCTTACAAGCAGTAATTATACACTTTTCATGTGAACTGAAAATCCACCTCCTCAGTTACTTTTCATTAGAAAAAAAATCCTGATCCCTGTATTTGTTTCCTGGGCTGCAACATAGATAGTGCTGCCTTTTCCCAAAATGGTCTTCTTGAATGGCATCTTAATTCCAGAAGTCAGAAAGAAGCAGAATAGCCTAAAAAAGCAGTCTATATCTCGAAGACAGTAGAGATATTTGACCCCTCTGGACTTGAAATACTAAAATAAGCAGGACAGGTTGACAGAGGGCATAATGAACATAAAACTGTGCTACTTTTTAGATGACAAAGAGCTTTAATCTCCTCTGCTGGCCATTAAAGTGAACAAAAAGGAATGTTTTAATGTTTCACAACACAATGAAGATCCACAGACAACAAAAACCAAAAGACAACTACAAGGAGCATCAGCTGCCAAAAAGAATCTGTACAGGGCACATGAATGGGATTTCACTGGGGACAAGATATCATATATTTAAGTGATATTTAATCTCTTTAGCCTCCCATTAAGGTGATTTTTATGTTTTCAAAAGCAGCAGGATGTTATGTTTTACATGATATTCAGGATGGTGGGCAAATAAAAGGAGTCCTGCCTTTAATAAAGGCATAGTTCCAGTCACAATAATTTCGTCCTTGTCAGAGTTAAACCGCTTTACTGCTTACAAGCAAACATTAACACATTATAAAACTGGGATATTGGCTTGGAACCTGAATAAATAAAGCAAAACTGCAGCTTTTATGGAGAAAGGGATGTTACTACCTGTCAGTCAAACGACTGATGCAAATGCACACTGGTAGGCAATAAAAAAGCAAGTATTTAACTGTTGGGTCATGTCTCACATATTGTTACTGCCTGGCTCCTAGGCTCGGGGTCTGACAATGCAGAAGAAACCTGTGAAGTAAACTGAGTTTCTTTTGTTGAGGCTCAATATGAAGAGGATTTTTAAAATTCTAATTCAGTTGAGTGTGCTTCTTAAGAAATTTGACTATAATTAAAATCTGAAGTGAAATTTAGTCCATTGACTTTAAGCCTCACTGTCTGGAAAATGACTTGGGAATAGAAAAGGATTTCTATACCATGAAAATTATTTTCCAAGTCTTCATCAGAATTAACCTGAAGTGGGTCTATTCCTCTTGTGAAAAAACAGATAAAATTCCTGTTCCAGCTCCTACTCAGACAGTTTCTTGCATATTGCAGAAGAGCTCAAAATTCTCAGAGATTTGCTTTTTCATAATGAAAAATACTTTATTCTCTTGTCTTTACATATAACTGGAGGGGAAAATAAAATATTTTCAGAAAATTTCTAACTACTTGTATCTGAAACTGCCTTCTGATTGTCTTCAAACTTCCTCACTTGGTCTGTTGAACTGTGCCCCACACACAATCAGATTTGATCTGGACTCATTCAAAATCCATTTTCTTCAAAAACCAGCCTGGACAGCTGACCATAAAATCAGCTCCAGGCTGAACAAAAATCCAAACTAAGGCTTTGGAAAATTCCATTAAGCTTCTACAAGAATACAGCTGATGTTTTCTTCCAGCTCTGATTAGATTTGACCTGATCAGCAGTCAATCAATTCAATTCAGGTCAAAGTATTGGTAATACCTTTTAAAAGACTGTCAGAAGGTATTAAAGATTAAAAGAAACCTAGAAACAGGAAAATTAAACACTACTGGTGCATCTCAGGTAGATACACAGATATGTTGGCCTTCTTTCAGGGAGGATTTGAAAGAACCTGCTGCCTGTACATTATGCAAATGTGAGCTCTCTGTTTAAATTACCTATGGTGATCTTCAGCCAACAGTGAATAAAATCTGGTAATTATATCATATTGATATGCACACTCCAAGAGGAAGAGTTATTTTCAAAGGTTAATTATTTACATAACCCCTCTCTCTTCATCTTTCATTTTCACACAAACTCAATCTCTGCAAAAAAAAACACATGGAAAAAGGTTTTCTTTTTTTACTAATAAAGTTACTTGATCAGAGAATACGAGGGCTGCATTCCACAAAAGCGGTACTAAAAGTGTAAGGATAATTGTTGAACATGCATGAAATACATTTAAAATAATGCAGGAAGAAACAGTAGTCCAGTCTGCACGTTGCCTGGTAAAAGAAGACATTGAAATTTTATCAGGAAAAGAACAAACATGTAAACTGTACATACCTTCCTCAAGTTTCAGAAACGGGAAAAAAAACAGGATTTTAATTCCCAGAATCTAAGAAGAAGAAGCATTAAACCATACACAATCTTTTTTACCTCTGTTCCCAGAGGCTTACAAGAGTGAATCTGTCAGTAGTTTCAGGGGGTATAAATCTTTTTTCCTCTCTTCTGAGGCCAGCAGGTGGAAAGTCAAAGTTTCTTTTCTATCATTCTGTATCTTTTTCAGTCTCTTTGGGAGGAGTCAAAAGAATAGCTCTTTAGGACTTTTTCCCCTGGCTCAGCATGGTTCCAATGTTCTTTAATATCCTTTAAAAATTACTTTGCAAAGGACAATACATCTAAAATGCCTTCTTAGCCTTACAAGTATGTTGACAAAATGAGCTCCTGCATTCTGAAACTGAACACCATAGTAGAATTTCAAAGGGAGGTCTAGCATTGAGACACTTCGCTTTTTCATTGAAAGTCAACAGGGGTTAGTTACCTAAGTGCCATTTGAATGTCCATCCTGAAATCTTAATAGAGAGAAACTATAGCATGGAACCTTTTTCTGATCACACAGATCATTCTTCTTCCAGGTCATTAAATTTAAACCTTAGAAGTACTACAGATGGAATATACATTTTTGTGGAAAAAGAGTGCCTTCTTCATTAAACTTCATGCTGGGTTTTGAAATGTTTTAATCATTTTTAGTAAGTACAGCAAAATGCAAATAAGCACATTGATATTTTATAAATTCTTTCTGAAGAATCCTAATTAATGTAAGTCCAATACAAATGAACTGACTTGAAGTTTTAGAAGTCATTTAGTATAGTTTACATGTTATCCATTTAAAAATGTGTGTTTCTCATAAGCAAAGTTATCTGTTCAAACCATAAAATCATAGAAATGCTGATTGGAAGGGACCTCTGTAAACCTCTCATTCGACTTTCCACTGAAATTGTGACTACTGCCAACACTAGAATAAATCAGCCATGGCTTTGTCTAGCCAGGTCCAGAAAAGCTTTGGGAATAGAGGCTCCACCATCCTTTTTGAGGAAGCTGTTCTGCTGCTGCACTACTTTGTCTGACTCTAAAAAAGAATTTGCCTCCATCAACTTTGTAATGCACATTCAGATACTTATAGATACTGTAGATATCTCTTTGCCAGATTAAACAAGCCCAGTTGCCTCCTGATTTGTCATATTCTCTTAGTTCTTGAATGTCTTAGTAGGTTTCTGCTAAACCCTGCCCAGTTTCTCAATATTTTTCTTTAACTAGGGAAAGAAATACTGGTTAGGTTGTCCTAGATGTGACCTCATGACCAGTAAGCAGAGGGGAATAATATATTCCTTTGTTCTGCTAGTCACATTTCTCCTAGTATTTCCACAGCTGTGGTTGCTGTAGTCATGGTGGACACACACTGTTGGTTAATATTCAACTTGGTGTGCACCTTAACACCTGGGTTCTTTTCTGTGGGCTGCTACTCAGTCAGTTGCATCCCAACCAGTACCATCAATACATGGGGTATTTTTTCTGCCCCGCATACAGAACTTTTCACTCTCTCTCTTGAACTTTATGGATTTTCTGCTGGCCTAGTCCCTTGAGACACTAATGTCTCAAGATCCCTCTGTTCTGAAGCTCTGCCATTCATTGTGTCAGCCACTCCCCCTAATTTAGTATGATTAAGAAATTTGTTGAGGAGCAGTCTGTCATCACTCAGGTCACTGATGAAGATGTTGAGAAATAAGGGCCCCCTGGCTTGTCCCGTTCATTATCAATCATCAGGTGGACATGGAGTGCACTTTTAACTGTGGGGCATTTTCTGCTATTTGTTATTTTTCTGTATGGTTATTACATGTCTTGGCAAATTAACCACACATCTTCCTTCTGTTCTCGCTGTTTAAATCTGGTGGATATCACCTAGACTTGTGGCAGAAAGATTATGGGTATTATCTAAATTTCTGTGAGGAATCTCCTTTTCCTTCTGAATAAATGTTTCAATTTTTCTAGTTATGGGCATGAAGGTTAGCAATTAATACTCCTCTTAGAGAATTTAATTTGTTTTTCAGTTTTTAAAGAGACTAATTAGGTAAAAATTATGTAGAAAATCCAGGACAACATGACCTTGCGTCTCTCATAATGAACACTGGTTTTAACGCACTAAGAAAGGCACCAAACACAAAAGTTTGAGAGCATTTGAATTTTCTTAAAGCTGATTAAATGTACTGAAGAAATAGAACGCTAAATGTTATAATTTCCAGAAACCTAATAAACTGAGCTACATCAATTCAACCTGATTTGTTAGAGAAAGAAATTTTCTGATGGGTGAAAAGCCTCCAGAATAACTGATTCTAACTGTAACTAGTGATCTTTTTTATCAAGTAGCTATGAGTTATGTGGCTTATGAAGAAAAATGGTAATAAGTCGTTTTTAAAAGCTCATTTTGTTTCCTGAGTAGCTTTATAGAGGAGACCTCAAAATGTGAACAGAGTGCACAAGGATTTAAAAACCAGTCTGGACCAATACTAGTTCATTTTCATTAAGTAGGGCACAAACTGTACAGAGTCTTGCCAGGAGATAGTTACAGAAACTACCAAAATGAAGTATAATAGTTTTGATTTTCAGAGGGATAAAAGCTTCCTCAGGTAGTGTCTCAGGACCAAAGCCCGAAGTAGAAGGGCAGTGAATTCACCCTATAATGGCACCTGCAAGTAATAAGAAAACGCTTACTACCAAGACAGATCGTGGGGACAGAGGACTAAATGAGAAGAACTGTCTGAACTTCAGCAATTATGGTAAAAGCATATAAGTATTTTATTAAGAGGCCTTTAACCCAAAGAAGTAAAAGAATATGTTTGTGAAAAGCCTTTTATGTTGATGGATTCCTGAAATACTGCGACCTCTGAATTTGCAAATCAGAAGGCGGCTACCAGAATAATTTACTTATTATTAGCTTCTACAGAATGAAATAAAATTAAAGAAGATCTATTTAATGTATCTTCTGTTATCATGACCTTTAAAGTTCAAGGATTGAAGGTTTTAATCATAAAAATTAGGGAAAGAATCTTCTTTGGTTAAGTTGATGGTCAGTTACTCACATAAGCACCTGAATCTAAGCAATAAGGCTTTAAGAATCTGGATTGAAACATCATACTTGGGGCATATATACACAAGCAAACCCATACTTAAGACCCAGGGCTTAAGTTTCCTTGGATCAAATACTGATCTCTGTAACCAAAATGTGCAATTACTTATGCATGTATATTAAGTCCATTGACACTGCAAGTGGCATTCGCTGGTTTAATAACATGTTCCTGCTTTCCGCGCACCCTCACAGTAACCTGCTGACAATTTCATCTTTCAAGCTTTTAAAATTGGGGCAAATTGAGTGTATTCAGTGTAGAATTACTGTTTTAAAATAATCACAAGTAACTCACAGAAAATTAGCCCACAACTTTGATGCAGGGAATGGGCTGCTTTAGAGTCATGTCATTAGCAAGCACGATCAGACACTGCCTGTGCCAGACCTGTGCCCAAGACACTTGCGAGCAATCTGGCATTTTCTTTGCTAGAGATGGAGTGGTAGAAGTCTGATTGACTTTACATGAATAAAGTATGGTCAGGGATGCTGATATTTCTGACTTAAGTCTTCCTTTCTCTTTATATTAACATGGCACTAGGTACCATATTTCAGCTCTTACCTGATCTGAACTAATGTTCCTGGAAGAACGATGCTCAAGAACAAGATATGACTAAAGTGGTGCTAAGAAGACCAGGAATATCTAAATTGTGACTATTGTAGCTATGTAACTGAAGTAATATTGAGTGGCTAGATAATAAAGTAATGAGTGAGGTAGTTGCAGTCTTGCAGTAGAATAACATGTGATTACTTAAACCATCTGTGGAATTGCATGGAGAAAAAGAAAACAAAAATTACTTTGAAAGCCATTTAACTTTAATCAGATAGAGTGATGTTCATGGCCACAATTTGCACACATGTTTGATAAAAGGACAAAGATAATGCATGAAATAAAAATGCATCATTGATAAATGTTATCCAATAGAACAATGCATGATAAAATAGATACAGAACAGATGGGCAACCACAGTAAAGAGTAAGACAACAGAACAGATGTGGGCTCTTAGGTAACTGTTACACTCTGATATATTGATACCTATCTGAGTAACAGAACAAAAAATGTGTTGGACAAATGCTGAGTAAAGTCAAGAGAATGGTTAGAAAGGATGAGTGAGAGTAGTTCCTGAAAGTCATAAAAACTGTCTAGGGAGCAGTGAGCAGGGAGACAAAGTCTACAGGTCCAGGTGGAGGTGGGGCCAAAAAAGAAAGAGTGGGCTGCACCAAAAATTCTTTCCTGACATCTGCTTCCTCAAGGGTATGGAAAGGGATCTCAGGCTAAGTTTCAGCCCACCCTGAGGCTTAAGGTTAGGGTTAGCTTTAGGGTTAGGCCTAGAGGACAGAGAGAGGCAAAGCCTAGAGCTGCAGGTACAGTGAGACTGAGAAAGGGATGCCAGAAGAAGGGTGATCTGTACCAAGAACGCTCCCTGACAACTTCTTCCCGTAGTTTATGGAAAGGGGTTTTGGACCAAGCCTCAGCTCACTTGAAGTCTTGGGGTTAACATTAGCATTAATAGAGAGTCAAAGCCAAAGTTATAGATGCAGTTGGGCTGCAGGGCAGCTGCCAAAGGAAGGATTAGACTGCATCAAGAATTCTCCCCAACAACTTTTGGGTCATGGCTTGTCTTGTGGCTTAAGTATCAGCCCACAGCTAAATTTGGGATAAGGTTTAGGGTTAGGAGAGAGATGAAGCCTAGAATTCCAGGTGGAGTGGTGCTGCAAAGAGGCTGCTAAAAGGGCAGGTAGCACAAAATTCTCTATTGACAACTTGCTTCTCTAGGAAATCACTCTGCTTAGCTTTAGAGTTAGGTTTAGGGCTAGGAGTAAGACAAATCTAAAGCTTTAGGTGAAGTGGAGCTGGAAATGTGCTGGCAGAAACCCTAACCTGGCTTGACTGCCAACCTGCCTCTTCCCTATGGACTCGCTGGGGCTTCACTGGCCTGTTTGTAACCCTGGCTTCGATCACCAGGTGGGTGTTCCTACCTTGCCTACTGGTGTATTGTGGGTCCAGGCCCCAGCTGTCAATGTTACTGCTTCTGCTGCCTTGTTACTTGGCTTCCGGCTTTCTTTAACTTAATTAGCTGCTGCTCAATGCAGTTCCCTGGGTGTTTTGAGGTTTAGCCCAAGGCCAAAAGATGGAACTTGATGAACATGTTCTTTTCAAACACTTGTTTTAGCATTCATTGTGGAGCCCACTCTGTCCATCTGGAGCGGGAGGCTTTGTTTCTGTCTGCCAGTATTGCCCTCACGTGTGTAGCTACAGCCTTGAGTTCCAGTAATGGCTGTTTTACCACACTGGGAATTTGCTGTTGGGACCAAAAGGCAGTTTGGACACATTAATCCACCTACTGGATCATTAGGGCAGACAAACCAGTTTTACGCCAGTCACGGCTGGAAATACTGGCCTCCTGCAAAGAGGTAACTAACCAACCATTGAGACTTCTCAAAGCATACTGGAGTGTTATCAGACTCACTGAAGGAAAAAACAGTCTCTTTGCCCTTTTTTTCACCTTGTTTCTCATTCAGACCTAAGAAGCAGAACAGCAAAGGAAGGGTCACACAGCTAGGCTTAAACAAAGAATGGGGAAGAATCCAGGAGGGGACGACCAAGTGATTTGTGAGTTTCCCTGAGGTGTCCAGTGATAGATGGGAGGTTTACAGTTATCAGGATAGGGCAGGCCTTGTGTCCTGAATATCGATCCCCACTTGCTTGAGAACTAAATGTGCTATAAATCCACAGCTTCTCTTCCTTCTGCATGCTCAGCACAGACACATGCTGAAGAGAGTAAGAATGAACAGGAGAGATGGAGCCTGGGAAGAGAATGGAGCATCTGAACTGAAAGACCTGCTTGGAAATAATTTCAAGCAGCTTCCCCATCCTCCCCTCTAAACATTTTAAGTGTATTAATGCAGTAATTAACCACAAGGAAAGAATAGAATGTTCCCAAGCCACATAAGACAAACCATTCACATTACAGAAGAGCCAGGGGAAGAAAAGGTGCTGTATCATGCATTTAAATGGCCTTTCTGTTGCCAATTGCTGTTCACTTATGCTTTAATTCTTTCTTTTATTTTTTCTCTCCCAGCCTCCAACCTATCTAAATAAGGTGCCTTTCAGACCAATATTTATTTTACATCAAAGCCTTTATAAATGGTAATTTTAGTCTCCCTTTGTAAATGGTTTTAGTTAGGAGAAGTTTTATTTCAAGGTAGGGAACTGCTGTGTTTGGTTTTTTTTTTTTCTCAAAGGGAAATTTGGTAAGAGATGCAATATGTGTGTGAAATTAATAGACTTTTGAGCTGTCTATGACATGTTATTATCTATGCTGTGGATATGCATGTTTGCATTTGCCATTGAGCTCTTCCAATCAAATAGCCAAATAACATGATAACTAAGTGTGTTCACAGGAAAATAATCCACATTTAAGGGTTAGAGGGAGATTTTTGAAGCTGAATAAACAAAATGCCTAATCTTGGGGTCCACACCCAAGCAGGAATTCATTTTATAGGGCAATTTTGTTATAAGATAGTGAGAAATTGACTTTGAAGAGTGACAGAAAGATTTTTCAGAAAACTGAGATTTTTAAAAAGGAAACAGAAATAAGGTGTGGGACAGAACTGAACAGATAATTAACTAGAGCAGCAAGTATAGAAAAACAATGGTCCTGCATTTATAAGCAAACCATTGACAAGTTGCTGACATAAATCACTCATTGAGGAACATTAGCTGATTACAAATAAATAAAAACTGTAATAAAAAAAAACTAAAAAGAAAAAAGTTGCAAACATAATAGCAGTATTTTGGATGTAAACAAACTTCCAATCCACAGCCAATGGAGGAGAAAGCTGTCCAACACTTGTTTTCCCTATGCCAGTCTAACCCTGCCTCTCTCAAGACATTTCAAATGAATGGCTGGTGGAAGCACTCCTTAACCTGCCTTCAGTCCCAATGCGCTGGATTAGCACAGACCTATTATCATTAAAACCAAACAATACTGCAGCTGGTTAAGGTTCATTCACAGGATTGTCTCTGGCACTGCAGCACCACGCTTCTGCAGGGGCAGACAGCTCTGTCAAGGAAGCAGTGCTGGGACAGCAAGTATGATCCAGGGACAGTAACTTTTTACAACTTCTAGCATCATTCTTTTATAAAGAATAATGTCAGCTCAAGGCTTAATTTCATCCTGGACATAATTTCACCTACTGAATCTGCATCATAACTCCCTCCCATGACTATATTTTAATGGAAATCTCCACCTGTCAGATTTAATACACAAGCCATAGAGATCAAATCAAGTAGTGTCTCTCTTCTCTCTCTTACTTTCAAAGACACAAACAGACAATTTTTTAGGAGATGTACAAGTATTTATTTCTCATCATTTGTTAGCACCTGACTTCCTCATTCTGACGTTTTCTAAAGAAAGCATTTTGATTTTCATGATTCTTTAAAATGGTTATTTCATTCAGAGTACTAAACATGTAACACAGAACAAAAACAAAAGCCAGAATTTAATTTCCAAACTGTACAAACATGCCAATAAGAATTCTGAGGAGCAGAAGGGAGGGGAAAAGAGGAAAGGAGTAGTCATTTTGGCAAGTAAATTGGAAGAGATATTGCATAAGCAAAATAAGTAGGAAGATACTGCAATTTCTTGGCAGTCTAATATAATTTAGGGAAAATGAGGATACTAATAAACTTAATGTTGAAGAAAATCAAGAAGTCCAGCTGCCACAGTTTCCCACTCATGGACTAAAATTTTAACACCATCTAGAGGAACTGGAAGAGTCCAAAGACTGACTCTGCTTTTTAAAATACTGCATAATTCATGGCTAAAATCCTAGGACAATGGTTTACGCTCTTTCAAAAACTGGGCTAGAACAAGTTTTTCTCGACATTACAACCATGCTGTTTTCCAGAAGTACCTCCAAGCTCCTATTTCTGTTTGATTCAAACACTTCTTCCTATCAGTCAGTATCGGTAGCTAATCAAAGCTTTTCTAATGCAGTAAGACTCGAGTTATTCTAGGAAAATATTTGGAGAGAACATAAAAGTGAAAATGCAGTAATTTTTATTTCTAAGGCACTAGAGACTGGCAGATATTCATGGATTTTATTTATTTTTTTATTGTGACAGCACTTAATATATTCATTGGTTGGTTGTGTGAAAATCCTCCAGGCCCCTGTACTTTTAAAAGATGTTTCTTCTTATTGATTTCCTGCAGTCAGCTATAAGACAAATTCTGTGATTCCTAATAATATACACACTGAGGAAACTTGGGCAATAAAAGTGTTTATGATGTTGTAGCATGAGGAATGAGAGTAAAAGGATCTCAATTCAATCATAAGTGTATTCCCAACACAACAGCTATGGTAAATCCAGAGATGAAATGAAAGATTAATTCATGGAGAGAGGTGGCAGTTTGGCAGCAGCATGTTACTGTCAGATTGCTATTTTTGCAATAATATCTTTTCTTTATGCTTCTGCACACAGGCTTGTATTTGCATGAGGTTTCTGCATGGCAAACGGACTCCCTGTTCTTCTATCTGCNATAATAATAATAATAATCTGCTAGATTTATATTACCCCTTTCATAGAGAAAGTTCCCAAGATACCTTTCACCACCAGTGTGGAATGGTTTAGAAAACTGATACATCTTTCTGCATAGAAACACAGAATAATTTAGGTAGGAAGGGGCCTCTGGAGGTCACGTAATCCAACTTCCTGATCAAAACAGATCTAATAAATCAGGGCCTTGTCCAGTCAAATCTTGAACATCTCCAAGGCCAGAGGGTTTACAACATTTCTGGGCAATTTTTGTTGCAGTATAACCAGCCTTCTCCGGAGTCACCAGCTTCCAGCCTTTCCCACTGCAGCAGCCACACTACAATGCCCCCGTCACCAGGGCCTCCAGCCTCAGTCCTCCATCCCCAGGGCTGAGGCACCCGTGCGCTCTGTGCACCACACCCAGTTGGTGCCCTGGGCTGTGTAAACCATCTTTGGGTGGCCCTGTGCAGCCCCACGCAGAGACGATGGGCCCCTGCCTGCCACCAGGAGCTCTGAAGGTTCAGGCTAGCACTCCAGAGGAAAGGTGCAATCAGGAGTGCCGTTCTGATTCTGGGAGAAGAGGACGGAGGGAGAACAGTAGAAAAAACAGAAAAGTACTGCTTTCCACTTCACACACACAGATGTGGATAGCTACAAGGGAGGGTTAGGAACCAAAAGAAGGGGTGATCTTGTAAGCCATGCTGTCATGAATGAAGCGTTAGAGTTGGAGAGCGACACACAGTAAATTGTACGCCATTAATCCTCTACACACTGTAGTCTATGTCAAGACATCCTTGCACAGAGAAAGTTACACATTCTGAGGTAGAAGGTGTTGCATCTGGTCTCAAATAATTTTTTACTATTCCATCAGGAGGAGAGTCAGGAAACGAACCTTGGTCTGATGCAAGGCTTGATATTCAACATGGTTGAGAGAAGTGTCAGCAACTTTCTAGCCTCAACATTACTTTAGTGCTGCAAAGTTTTGGGGCCTTTTATAGAGAAGGCACAGTATGATTCATCCTGTCTAAAGCCTGGAGGTGTTTCTTTGCTTATTGTTAGAATTACTAAGGCAGCAAGAACACTTGCTGTGGAATGGGCTTGTGAAATAAACCAAGACAGATAGACCTCTCTAATAGTCACAAAATGTACTTTTCTTAAAGTGGCCCTGCAGACCTCCAGGAGTGTTACTCTGCATCAGGGAATGTGTAGATCTGATAGACAGCTAGCAGTAAAAGCATAATTAAAAGATTCAAAGTTAAAGGCTACATATATTCAGGCTTTGAATTCCTGCTTGTTGAGGAGATTACTGAATTCATCTATAATATTTCGGAAGTATTCCTGAGGTAGAAGATTAGTGGAGGTACTTATTTTCCTTCTTTCAAATTATTTAACTGCACAAAAAGAACAATTCTGGGTTTTTTAGGTAGTACTCTAGCTGTCACTGTCAGGGACACCAGGTTTAACAGCAGCAACAGCTAATCCTTGGGTTTCTCAGTAAGGAACCTATTTCATTCTTTTTGATGTTTAATAATTTTTTCTTTCCTCTTCATGACTCTGAGTGTGATTCAACAGTTCTTTTAAGCCATCTTACTTCCTGGAAGAAACATAGATTGGGACTATGTGCAAAGGTCTTTCTTCAATTTGGAGCTTTTCCTTATGGCCTCTACATATCTGACAAAGGTGACAGGATAAGGCTTGAAAATGCCCCTCTTATTAACTAAAAACTTATTTTTGCCTGACACGTCTAAACTGGTGTACTGGATTTTGGCCTGTGTGAATCTGTAGCAGCAAAAGTCTCTGCATTTTGTGAGTTGTAAAATAGATACATTTTTGGAAGCCAAGTAAGAGATGAAATAAATGACTTCCAGGGATAAAAGACCTCCTTAACTTTTCTCTCTTTCTTTTTATTATACATTCAAAGGCACCCCATACCATAATGATGTAGAAATAGCTCTGCTGTCCGTTATATGTCCATTGATGATACCCAAGTTATCTTTGCCAAGAAGTACATTTTGCTGAGATAATATTTTCAAGAACCTAGACATTTCATTTTGTGTTCAGCACTCATTGACAAAACTGGTTAGAGTAAGACGAATGTGAAACCTTGAGACAACCTTCAGAAAAAGACATTATTGATGGCAACATGCTTACCAACACTGTTGGTACAATGTAAGTAACAAATCAATTTTAAACCAAACTCTATCAAAAAGAATCCTATACCATTAGTGCTTTAGCACAGGAGATAGAAAGGACTATATTGTTGGAAGAATACAGTACGAATTTTCAGTTATCCTGCTGACACTCTAAGGATAACCAGCAATGTAAGGGCAATCTTCTATTTCCTTGAGGGTCTCAACATTTCAGTACATTCTGAGGATGGCTGTCTAGTCCTTCTACCATCCCATGAGCATTTCTGAGATTTCAAAATTTCATGATAGCTTGTATATCGGTGATCACTGAATACTGGATCTGTGTTTTGCTGCATCACTTAGCTGAAAAAATGTGATGTGTCTGGATCAGATGTAGGCAGACAACCACATTGCTTTTGTATCAGACAGGATCAAGGGGGTTTATGCTGATTTTGCAATGGCAAAATCAAAAAATGGAGGTCAGATGACACTTTATGCAGGTTCACTTTAATCTGGCACTAGGAGTGTTAAAATCTAGATTTACTGTACCACTAATTACAGCCTGGGTTTCATGAAAAAAAGTCTTGACTGAGAGAGCCGTGCTGCAGAATTGCTAATAGTGATTATACCACTTAGTTTAGTGCAAATTCTAGCTCTCATGCCTGTTTTTGAACAAGGGTTTGATCTTCATTTCCACACAAACAAGCTGAATACATTACCTTCAAACACATTTGTTAATATGAGTTTTTTTCAATCCCCTCTGCTAGAGTTGTTCCATTTTGTATAAATATTAATTAAGCAAGCCCCAAAGATTAAGAAAAGAAGGGTGAAAAATTGCTTATATATCCTAGTGATTATAATACCAGGAATTATGGAGAGTCATGGTTCAAGCCTTTGTTTCAGAAGACACTTAATTATTCCATGTGAAGTGAAAACATTTCAGTGCTTGCTGGAAATTTCCAACCAGTTCTTATTTAGATTACTATTTCTGCTCTTTATAGTATAACAGTACTCTGTAAAATTAAAAAATGTGCAATTTTTAAAAAATAACACCTTATCTACATTTCATACCATAATGTGGATCAGCAACACATAACAAGTTGTTAAAAATCTATTTTTCTCTGATGTTATTACTGTTTATACTGCAAAAGGGTCTTTGAGAGGGAAGATGTCTGGTGTGTAAGGCTGCAACAGGATTTTGGAGATGCACATTCAGCCCCTGGAACTGTCAAGACCCTGCCTCAATGTTCTCGTGTTCTGGACCCCAAAAGTGGAATCTTAAATTATTGTTGCTCACTTAGGCTGTGTACAGCTACACCATGATAAAATCCAGTCAAACTAGGACATCATGGAAACAATCCCAGGTTAACCAGCAGGAAATACTTGAATGTCTGTGAAATCCTGTTTCTCTAGAAGGTTTTAAGGACTGTGAGATTCAAATCCTGACCTTCCTCAATAGCAGTATGTTCCTACAAGAACTCTTTCATATGAAAAAGCTTTCTTCACAGCCCAGGGAGTGAGGAACTGGGTTCATATCTATTCTGAAAGATGTTAATCCTATAGAAAATGGTCACATATCCACTCCTCAAAGCGATGAGCAGGCGAAATATGGGTGCAGGTATAGTAATCCACTAAACTCTCCTACCCTGAGTGCTATTCATGGGATAGATCAGTCTGAGTCATTTGCCTACTTTCAAACGTCCAGATAAAGTACTCCACATCTCCCTCCTGAGCTTTCCTCTCTTTCTGACCTAGAACCTCCATACTTCTTCCTGAGCTGAGATTAATTCTCCAGATTACAACCTCTGACACCCTAGAACTGTGTTTTCTTCCCACAGCTAAATAAAATGAAATGTCATAATGTACTATGGCAAAGAGCTAGGAGGAGCACTGCTACATGCCCATACTCACATATTTTACCCCTCCCTGCTTCTGAAAAAAGCCAGCCTCCTGATGCTCCAGAAATCTCCTACCCAACACACTCCCTGCTCCTAGAGTCATCGTACTTCATTTGCTTAGTGCACTGCTATAAGTCCAAGAATTCTGCCTATGTTTTACTGTGCATTCTAGCAGGGATTTCAAAATTACAAGCTTCATTAGAAAAATTTAGTTTGCACAGGTCTCTAATAACAATGGAAGCAACGTGTTCCCCCCTGAAAATAATAAATACAGGGCTGCCCTACTCAGAGCTTCTCAGGCTAGATCAGCTTTGGTCACCTACAGCAACAGAATCCCAGGTTCATAAGGTTTTCAGGCAGTGCTTCATTAGTTTATGCTTCCTGACTTAGATGGCACATGAGTGGAGAAATGGGATCACAGCTTTTGATTTCGTTGCTTAAAGGTCAGCAACCCTATTGGATTTAAGCTCTTAAGCTCCTTCTCTGTGTTGAAAGTCACAGAATCACAGAATCACAGAATCACAGAATCACAGAATAGTCAGGGTTGGAAGGGACCTCTGGAGATCATCTAGTCCAACCCCCCCGACAGAGCAGGGTCACCTACAACAGGTTGCACAGGACAGCGTCCAGGCGGGTTTTGAATGTCTCCAGAGTGGGAGACTCCACAACCTCTCTGGGCAGCCTGTGCCAGTGCTCCACCACCCTCAAAGTAATGAAGTTCCTCCTCATGTTAAGATGGAACTTCCTATGTTCAAGTTTGTGCCCATTACCCCTCGTCCTATCAATGGGCACCACTGAAAAAAGACTGCTCCCATCCCCCTGGCATCCTCCCTTCAGGTATTTGAAAGCATTAACAAGATCCCCCCTCAATCTTCTTTTCTCCAGACTAAAGAGACCCAAATCCCTCAGCCTCTCCTCATATGAAAGATGCTCCAATCCCCTA
>VZSZ01002913.1:389851-474935 GCA_013398815.1 Ibidorhyncha struthersii | reverse complement strand
AAAGGGAAAGGGAAAGGGAAAGAAGAAAGAAGAAAGAAGAAAGAAGAATGATGTGCTTAAAGTCAGACAGCAAATCAGGCTTTTATCTCCTGAATGCTCAGCCATGATCAGTGCTGCTAAGTGTCACAGACACCGCAGGTCAAGTATGGACTACCACACTGTACCAGGATACACGTATCCTGTACCTGTGACATTGAAGACGTTGGGGGGGGAGCTGTTATTCCACTGTGCCTGTACCTATAAGTGTATGTATAAGCGTATGAGGCAATGTTAACTGGGAGATTACGGTGCAGCAATCCCTATCTTGGTAAATACCCAAGACGTTTTGTGCAAAGCTCTAAATAGACATCCAACTACAAACATCACCTCCTTCCTCTTTTTAGAGTTTGAGGTTTATGTTCTGAATTTTTTCCACCCAATAAAATGAAATAGAAGCTTTGGTTAGAACTCTGTATCATTTGTGACCTGCAAGCACTTTGAGACTGTTCCATTGCTTATTTTTAAAGCATAAAATAGTTATGCTTTTGATGGGATTTGTGTGACATGGAAACATGTTAAATTGGTCTGAGGTCTGTAAAAATATGTTTCTACAATGCACACGTCTCAGGCTAAATTTGTTCTTTTCACTGAAATCACTAGTTTTAATCCCTTAGCTTTGAATTCATTGTTGATTTCCTTCCAGGACTGCATTCTTCCACTATAGGCTGGTAATAACAATGCTTGGTATTTATAGAGTACTTTATATTCTCAAATCTCTGTGTAAGCATTCATTATTTCATCACTATAGATTTAAAATAATTCAGTCCTATTTTAGAGGAGTGAAATGGAAGGCATTGAAACATTGAGGACTTCAGTCTCAAAAGAAGTCAGTGACAGAAATAGGATAAAAATCAGAAACCTCTGACTTCTGGGATCGTGGTACCTACTATTTCATAGCACTTACCAAAATAGTTACTAAAATTAATCAAAGGAAAACACCCTAAACAGCAAGCAACTTACAAAGGCCAACATGTGTCACAGACTAAACCACACCATTATTATAGAAAGTTCAGCATAATAATGGACTTGGAAAGTTTGTGACATTTATTTTGGATAAAAGTGAAAATACAAGTTGTGATTCTAAAAGACACTTATTCAATATTGATTTGAGTTACATTTTTGAGAAATAACTTCTTCACTTTTTTCCAGAACTAGGGACATTTTTTTTCCAAATAAATCAATTCATTTAGTTTGTTTTCCCCTCTCTTTTTTTCCCCAGTTTTAGATGAAATATTCTTTCACGTGGGGTCAGACCACTGGACTAATTTTTATCCAGTCTGTAGCCTGAAGTTGTAATAGTCAATGCATGAAAACTGGAAAAATATAAAAGATTACCTGCTAATTTTGAATTGTTTTCCAAAAAAGATGTACTTCTGCAGACGCAATTTCCAATAATCGATTTTCATGAAATAAAATCAATCTGTTGACATTTTGATGTCTTGGGGAACTGAGTTGAATCTGACCATTGCAAAACACTCAGAAAATTAGGCAATAAATCTGGAAAGTTAAATGCTACTCCCTTGTCTCTGTCTTCCTCATTACAAGACACTGAGACACTAGAAGGTAGTTAACCCTCTAAAAGTCAAAAATCTTTAGGAAAGATAATAACAATTACAAATAACCAAGCTACCATGTCTTAACAAATTATCTTTTCTGAGCTGACTCTTCCTAATTGATTCCTTACACACCCTTACAATTCTGCAATTGCAAAGTAATTTACTTCACATTTGCAGTGGGCTGGAAGCAGATATATAAAAAGGTCTAGCTGAAGTGCTGAATTCTTCACAACAGTGGTCTGTTCGTATGTGCGCAACTGTTCTGTAAGGACCCTGAGCACACCCTCTCCCATCCTGGGGGTTAGCCTGCCTGAGCTCAGAGCCAACTTAGACACAGCACAGCTGGGGACAGCCCCTCTTCCTTCTGGTGACGTGGGGAGATATTCCCAGGCAGCTCTGTGGGGAGGCTTAGCAACGGCTGACCATGGGAGCTGATTTCAGGCAGAAGCTCCTGCACTTGGCCCCTGCCTGAACTACAGCTCCCATCACAATGATGCCTGTTCCTGGCTGTAGACCCCCTAATCTGGGTCCCAACCCATTGACAAACTTTCCAGCTGGATGTCAGTTGTGCCTCATCATAAAAAACTTGCCTGATGCCCTGAGCTGGTGTGTCCTTTCTGTTTGTACAGTGAATAGTACAATAGAACTCTAAATTGTTGGGTACAGCATTTCATGTTGTTTAGAAACACATTGGACAGTAAGATGTGATCCAAAGGAGCTCCATCTGATTCAGCTTTGTACTGCTGGTCAAGAGTGAAATGCAAATATTTTCAGCACTGCAACAGAGAAAGAACTCAATTTGTTCTAAGTCACAGCTCAGTCCTGGAGTCATTAGCTATCAGGAGGTTTCTCCTTGGCCTTCAGCTGTTGTTCTGGAAAGGCACATGTTGCTCTGTCATAGGTGCCATGTTATATTGGATATACAAATGTTGCAGGTGCCTTGAATGCCCCTAGATGGCTACATGTGCCCTTTGAATGCCTGCAATGCCCCTAGAGGTCTACATGTAAGCAACCAAAAGGATCCCCAATAAAACAAAGCACACTAGACTACTTTCATTGAATGGCTTCATTTCAGTATCACCAGTTGTTTCACTCATTTGCAGTTCAGTGCCAGTCTGGATCCAGGACAACGTGATCCATATAGTCAGGAGCTCTGATTTTCATTTCAGCTGTGTGAACATATTTAATAAAATGGCATATGATACTATTCACTGTGTCACTATCAAAAAAGTTTTGATCAATAACCTTTCAACATTCTCTATACACAGTGTACAACGGTACAGCTAAGTCACATGGTTTTGGTCCTATCTCCCTATTAGATGATTAAAGTAACAAAATGGCAAATAATAAATATTCATGTTTATTGCTGAATACAGAATTAATGTTACTTTCTATAAATCAGAGTGAGCAAATATCTACTTGATGAATGTTTCTAATCATCATCAGAAAACGGATGTGAATATAGCAGAATTGAATAGTAGTTCAGACTGGAAAAGAGGTTTGAGTGGCTTGTGTTGTGTATTTGAGAACTTTCCCCGTTCTGAAAATGATCCCTACATGCTGTTGAATCTGTGGAGGAAACCCTGCAATGGTAAGGCATATTATTAGCAGTGTCTGGAACTTTCAGGTCAGTTCTGCATTCACAGCATTCACATAAACATCTGTCTCTCCTGTATTATCACACATCACAATTCCCTATGTGCTTTAGCTTTGAAGACAATTCCAAGCAAAATGAACAGCACAATAACAGGGAGGGTGGACAGCTTCGAAGGTAAAGCCTGTCTTGTGGGTTGAAGGTCTCTGTGGAGTTCCAGCTCGCGGACCTAAATCAGGTGTTAGTCTGAGCTTAGCTTCTGATGGACTGCAGTGCACTGCGCAAGATGGTTGCTATGCTGTTTGACATGCATCTGGGACTCTCTGCAAAAAGAAAGGGATTGAAAACTGAAATTAGCTTTCTACCCTGGAGAAATTTGTCAGTATAGAAAACAGCCGTCTCCATGCCTGTGCCCCTGGCTTTGTTGGAAGACTCCCACATGGCTTGTCACTACCGTAAAGGCTTTCTGAGAACCTTGCACACCGCGACCACTCACATATGTGGCTGAATGTCCAGTGTTGAAATCTTGTGACATGGAGGCAATCTGAGGGTCAGGGTTTTATTAGTAACTTCCTAATTACCTCGGTAGAAACTAATACCACATATGAACCTTAAACAAGTACTATGGTTACTGGTGTCTGCTCCCCTGCAGCTGAGACTGGTGCTTGCAATGACAGAGGTGAAACCAGTATCAGTCTGTATAAGTATTGCTCATTCATCATCCTTCATCTGTGGTTCTCCCTGGAACAGGGCAGATGAGTTCTCAAGAGGGAATATCCCCTCAGAAACTCACCTCAGCAGGGATAACAAAGCATTGATTACCTTTAGCACTAGCATAATTAACTAAACATTAATGCCTTGCTATGGGATCTCAACTAGAAGTCAGTATCTAATAACTGAAGGGGTGGGAGGAGCATCTGCTAAATTCTGTCACTCGGCTGTAAACGGCTTGATGAGCACTTCCTGCCTGTTACACCAGCAAGCAGCTGAGATTAAGCTATTTCCAGCCCTGCCATTTTAGCTTTGCCCAGCCATACTGGGACTGCTCACACAGGTGAGAGCGGCTGAGAAGGGCAGTTCCTTGAGACCCTGCCAAAGGCTGAAGCCTTGGTCCTCTCCTTTTGCATCCACATATCTTAAGAAGCAAGTTCGGTTTCATGATGTGAGCTCTTGCTCAGGCCATCTTTTATACTGCCTAAATGTGTTTTATTTTCATGTAAGTAGATTTGAAAATACACGTGAAAGCAAGATTTCTTGGCTGCTAACACTATCTCAGAATCAGAATAAATTGCCTGTGTAGATATATTCTTGGAGAGCACATCTAGAGCAAGTCACTTTCACCTCATGAGCTTTTTAATAAACTGACTTGCTCTGTGTGGCATATCACGAGATAGCTTTCAGTGTTTGTGGCTGTGCCAAGTGGAAGATTATTCTGAAGAGTGTGTTTCTTCTCTTGGGAAAAGGGAAGAAATTCTTCCAGCTACTGGAGGGGAAATGTTGTCATATTCTCTTCCACTAAAACATGGAAACCTTCTGCTCTTCAGTAAGCATTTGCCAGGAGATTCTGAATGGCTGCAATAGCATAACAGTAAAATGTTATATGAGGTCACATAACAAACATTTCTAAGAATGTCCTAAAAAAACCTAATATGCCTACAAACCCTTACATATATATGTACCCAAGCAAGAAGAACCCAATAGGTAACACTTCCTCTTTTTTTTAACCAAATCTACCATTATTTAAAAACAAACAAACAGACAAACAAACAAACCCCAACCTGGTTTTAACTGGCTCATCCCCTAACAATATCTTTCATAGAAGCAACTGTAATGCTCTTTGTTCATGATGAAAAACTCCACACCATTATTCCATGTTATCTTTGTGCAAAACTTAGTTTTTGAAGTAAGAATGCCAAAATGCAATGCTCCAGTTAGGTTTTAATAACTAGTGATCATTTCAGGACAAGCACTGATTACACACATGAATAGTTGAAAGAAACTAAGGACACATCTTTTGACCCATGTGCTTAAGCCAAACACACTAACAGAGAACACACAACTTATTTTGTGTCCTATTTATATATTTCCTTCACTGAGGCAAAATTAAGTTAATATAGCTGAAATAATCCTGCTGCAGAATCCATAGCCCTGAATAGTAAGGCTTTAAATAGCTGTATACTTCTGTGAATCTCTTGCTTGTAATCTACCTCTTTTTCTTTCGCTCATTTTGACCTCTCCCAAGGAAATATTGAAGAACACAAAAAGCCTCAAACTTTTCCAAATATTGAAAGCAAACTTAATTCTAAACCTTGTGTACTAACATGTATTCTACTTCTGAATTTTACAAAATGCAGGGACCAAGAAATGAAATTCTTAGGAAAAAATGCTTTCATTTTTTTCAATCTGGGAGTGGAAGAACCCAGTATCTGATAATGTATGTCTTCTTATGGGGTTTCCAAACCAGCTTTGCTGACTGAAGATACTTGAGTAGTTACAGTTCTGTGATTTTTGAGGAAGACTTTTATACTGGGCCATGGAACAGGAATAAATTTCTTCTGTGAATTTTAATACTGACTTCTGTTTGTGGTTCTCATTGGGCATCAGTTACTGAAACAAGTCCAGTCCTACAAATATCTGATTTTACTTTACTGGTCAAACAGATGCAAAATGATCTATCTGGAAGGGTTTGATGCCTCCTTCAGCTGAGCTCTGTGTATTTCCTGTGAATGAGCTAGAATGAAATCATGCAGAGTTGTGGATGGACAAAAACCTTACTGCATTAGACCTTTACTGGTATTCATTACTGATTCCAGTTTAATGATCTATAATCTGAGACGTAAATTGTAAAGCGATTTCTTTGCAAACATCAGCAACAGACACCGAAGTCCTGATCCGCAGATTATTTAGACTATACTTAGGTTTTTGCTTTGTGTAAATTGAGGTCACAGATGGAACACAAATGAAGCAACAACTACAGTGTGTTCCCTCATACTGTGGTAAAGTTTATGCTACTCAGTATTCACAATTAGATAGCTCTCTTGAGCTTCAATAATTCTCCTTCCTCCTTAATTGTTTTTGATCAGCGTGATCTTCTCAAGCACATATGAGTCAATTCTATCTAGTACGAGAAAGGAGTCCTCTCTGCCATCAACAGCTCTGTGACTGGCATAAATGCTATTAATAATAAAAAAAAACAAGCCTGCTAATTGTGAATGATTTGTTTTCTCATCCCAAGCTGTTGGAAGAATAATTTTGATGAAGGATTCAGAGTCAGGGATCATCAAGTGAATTCACTCCAGATTAATTTCCCTTTTCAAAAGTACGAAATGGTTGCGGCCGGAGTATGGAACTGCATTTTATCTGTCCCATTCAGGGTGGAATGAGTAGGCCATATCTTTGTCAGCCATTTAATTTGATCAATGCAATTTAATTATGTTTCCATGCAAAACCACCTGTGACCTTCCATCTGCTAACGAAATTCACCCGTCCCTGCACATACACACAGTCTTCAAACAAAAGAAGGAGGTATAAAGGAAATAAGGTTTCTGACCTTATGAGCAGATGAAAACATCTGCTCATACTGTCTTTCCGAGAGTTAGTAGACAGGAGCATGCCACCTGGGTTTCCTTTGA
This sequence comes from Ibidorhyncha struthersii, assembly GCA_013398815.1. Classification (NCBI taxonomy): domain Eukaryota; kingdom Metazoa; phylum Chordata; class Aves; order Charadriiformes; family Charadriidae; genus Ibidorhyncha; species Ibidorhyncha struthersii. Next base: position 468,114 of record VZSZ01002913.1, on the reverse strand, counting down.
CGGAATGGGGTTGAGAAACATCATAGAATCATAGAATCATTAAGGTTGGAAGGGACCTTCAAGATCATTGAGTCCAACCATTAACCTAACCTGACAAAACCACTTCTAAACCATATCCCCAAGTACCACGTCTACCCTTTTTTTTAAACACCTCCAGGGATGGCGAATCCACCACCTCCCTGGGCAGCCCATTCCAATGCTGGATAACCCTTTCAGTGAAAAAAAAAATCCTAATATCCAACCTAAACCTCCCCTGGCTTAACTTGAACCCATTTCCTCTTGTCCTATCACTTGTCACTAGGGAGAAGAGGTCAGTCCCCGTCTCTCTACAACCTCCTTTCAGGTAGTTGTAGAGAGTGATAAGGTCTCCCCTCAGCCTCCTCTTCTCCAGGCTAAACAGCCCCAGTTCCCTCAGTCGTTCCTCGTAAGACTTGTCCCCTAGACCCCTCACCAGTTTTGTTGCCCGTCTCTGGACACGCTCCAACACCTCAATGTCTTTCTTGTAGTGAGGGGCCCAAAACTGAACACAGTACTCGAGGTGGGGTCTCACCAGTGCTGAGTACCGGGGGATGATCACTTCCCGAGTCCTGCTCACCACACTATTCCTGATACAGGCCAGGATGCCGTTGGCCTTCTTGGCCACCTGGGCACACTGCTGGGGCTCATATTCAGCCGGCTGTCCACCAACACACCCAGGTCCTTCTCCACCAGGCAGCTATCGAGCCACTCCGCCCCAAGCCTGTAGCACTGCATGGGGTTGTTGTGACCCAAGTGCAGGACCCGGCACTTGGCCTTGTTGAACCTCATACCTTTGGCCTCAGCCCATCGGTCCAGCCTGTCCAGATCCCTCTGTAGAGCTGTCCTACCCTCAAGCAGATCAACACGCCCGCCTAGATTAGTGTCATATGTGAACTTACCAAGGGTACACTCAATCCCCTTGTCCAGGTCATTGATAAAGATGTTAAAGAGAACCGTCCCCAGCACCGAGCCCTGGGGAACACCACTTGTGACCGGATGCCAACTGGATTTAACTCCATTCACCACCACTCTCTGGGCACGGCCATCCAGCCAGTTTTTTACCCAGCGAAGAGTACACCTGTCCAGGCCATGAGCAGCCAGTTTCTCCAACAGAATGCTGTGGGAAAGTGTGTCAAAAGTTTTGCTAAAATCCAGGTAGATGACGTCTACAGCTCTTCCGTCATCCACTAAGCGGGTCACCTTATTGTAGAAGGAGATCAGGTTTGTCAGGCATCCATTCAGAGCAAATTAGAAGTGCCTAGGTGAGCTGACAGGAGCCAAAATGATATATTGCAGTTGGGGCTGTGCAGGAGCAGAAACACATTAAATGTGGCTTCAGGAGTATAACTCACCTTTTTTACCTATAGAAACTGGACAAAATGCTAAGGAAAAAAAATGTTGTGTGGTTGGGGTTTTTTTAATCTGAAAAAAATGATGAAAGGAATCAAGGTGTGTTAGATGCTTTGGGGCAGAGAGGTTGGTACAAATTTCTGGCTGTTTGATATTAGGCATAAGCTTTATGCTACATGAAATTAATGTCACTTTCTGTTTTTCTGTGTCATCCCTACCTGTTAACAGAGACCAGCAGAATAATTTCTTGCTAAACCAAATGATACACTGATTGCTATCAGGCCACACCAGACTGGCGGACTGATCTCTCTTTAGCCCAGAGTGAAACTGGATTCTCAAGTGCCTTGTCAGCTTTCTCTTTCACTATGAAAAATGGACCCTAGTAATAATTAGAAATAGGATTTAGTATTTTAAAATATAGAATTTAATATCTGCAGAAAATGTCAAGATTTCAAAACCAATTCCTGTTCCAATCCAATCAAAGAGTCAAAATAGGGAGAATTTAGATGGAATGGAAAATGATGCATATTTCATCCAGGCAGTCACCAAAGCAAACTATTGCTCTTTGTAATAGCAGTAAATGATTAGACAGTTTTAGAAGACATTTCTCATCAGTCAGCTAAGTTATAGGGTTCTTTGTAACTGGTATTCTGTATCAAATTCTGTTTTCGTTAAAAATATTTCCTAATTTACTTACCTGCTTTTATTAACATCATTTTTCCAAGTATCTCAAAGTAATGTGATAGTTTGGTAAGTATGATGGTGTCACTTTTTTTTAGGAGATTGCAATATAAGGATATGAGTGAGAGCTCATAGAAAAGTCTGTGACTGAGCTGAGAAGAAAATCTGAGTTTCCTGTAAGCCAGTCCTGACACACTCAGTCAATGATTCTAAATCTGGAACAGAAGCCAAAATGAGGATTGTGATCTCAAAAAATATTCCTTTCTCCAGTATAAAATAGGAAGGAAGTCCAAGTTCCTCTGGGTGTAGACTAAAAGGGCTTTTTATTACTGAAACAGAATTGTGCTAGACTGTAGTTTCTTTTCAACAAGATGTATGCAGAACTCTGCCAATTAAAGAAAGTCTTTTCTTTATTTCCAAGTTGGTGTCGTAGTTACTATTTTTTTCTTCAACAAATGAGAAGTGGAAGTACTCCATTGCCAGTTCCTATTGTATATCTCCTCAGGCATATGATTGCCTCTTTCAACTAGAGAACCTGGAAGTTCTTTCAAAAGTAAGTGTAACTCACAGGTTGAAATAAAAAGGAAAAAAAGAAATCTCCACACCTTTCAACACAGAGGTTTATAAATATCAGCTTCTCTTGATAAAAGAAATGGAGCTTTGGAATTGAATGAGCTATTGAAACTGAATGATGGTTTGTTCTCTCTCTCTCTGTCTCTGTGTCTTGTTTGTTTTTTCAGTTTTTTCAGTGCTTAGAGAGAACATATTAGTGAGAAATGAGAAAAAAAATGATAAGCCAATCTAGATGAATGAGAAGAGATAAAATAAAAATGTTTAAGAGGCATTTTTTAGTGACAAATAACGAGATGAAATGTTGTATCAACTTTGTGATTTTTTGAATGCTCTCTATTTCTAGGTTTTGTGTTGGATAAAGAATAGGTTTCGTTTGTGAGATAAAAAGGACAAATTCATATGGAGCTGTGTTCCCCTGCAGCTTATATATTTTCATACACTGGTGTAATTTGGAGTTACAGTCTAATCATAATTCAGTTCCTGTCTTTAGTAAAAGCATGTGCCTCTAATTTGCAATCAATTTTTGCGCTTGACACATGGAAATAATGAATATCCTCATCTGCAGCTGGAGACAAAGGCAGAAAGGAGTGTGCAGCACTTTGCAGGCTGGACTCTGGGCATTTTATTCCCCTAGTCTTTGGAGCCTGAGCATCCAAATCATACTAATATTGTGCTATAATCATTGTGTGAATAATGAATCTCTAAATGTTTCCCTTGCCTCCTTTGAATGTACAACTTGAATAATTGCATAACATAAGTGAGAATTTGATGGCACCACCTCATGATGTGGGGTCTGACACAGTGTAAAGTGTATAAGTTTTACCTCATTAGGTTTTTTAATGAAATGTGCAGTTCCCAAAAGTATGTAGTTTTAAATCCCTCCCTTTTCAAAAGGTCTCATGCCTGATTTTCAAGTCATAGATGTAAAACTAACTTCCCAATGTACAGAGATTTTAGTGAAGGCTTTCTGGGCTAAACCACAGAATTTAAGAACATTCCATGACACTGCGTCATAAAAAAGTCATCATAGGTTTGAGTTCTGCTTCCCTCTTTCAGATAGAATGAGACTTTCTTAAGTATCTGTCATGGCTTTTTTAAATTTATTTTATTGTGATAGTGGCTGAGATCATCAGACCTGATCAGGATCCCCTTCTGCTAAGCAAAATATAAACACAGAACACATTGGTGGGCTTTCCTTTCAAAGGCTTTTAGCTTGTCAGAAGAATAAACAAGTGATGGAGGAAACAGACGAACAAGACACAGTGCAATAGCAACAATCCTATACCAGAAAGCACTACTGATAGAAAAACATCTACAGTTCTGGGACAAGAGGATTATTTTTCTCACTTGCAGTTGTGAAGATCTAAATAGCTCCTTGTCCTGGACTGAGGTAAAACAGGACCGATTTTCTGTTGAGTAATTTCACTTTTTAGCTGGACCTCTTCTAACTACTGAAATTAGCAGCATATTGTACAGACACAGTTTGCTCTCAGAGTGATAAGACCTATATTTATAGTTGATGCTCAGGCATGGTATGCAGAGAGGCTCTTGCTAATACTTATTGCTATAACACCCAAGGTCAGCTCTGTTATTTGCCCCATTGGAGGGTCAGAAGTGGAAAAACGTAGAGGGGTTACACCTGCAGGGAGCAGCAGACAGGACAGGTGACCCAAAACTGACCAGCAGGGTATTCCATCCCATCTGCATCATGCTCAGTATAAAAGCTGAGGGATCAAAAGTTCAACCTTCTTTCTTCAATGGCCGGTGTCTGAGGAGAACTGTCTGTTTGTTTGACTTTGATCCCAATTCTGAATCCAGATCCAGAATCTGGTTCCCATCCATCACTGAGTTCAGTATGGGACTCCCCCAGTGCCTGCTGGTGACGTGATCATCATCCTGGGAGCCTGATATGGTTTTGTATATATGTCATTATTTTCTTTTTCTTATTAACAATTTTATTAAAGTGGTTTACTTCCTTCTAAACTCATAAGTCTCTCTCTCTCTCTCTCTCTCTCTCCTTTCCTTGAACAGAGACATGGGGAAGAGCGTCTGTTGTCCATCTCAGTGGCCAGTCCGGCCCAAATGCCAACACTGCTGAAGCAAGGAAAGACAAAGATGGTGCTTTCCGATCATTTCACCTGTCACTAATGAAATCACTGCTAGGCTCGAACATGGAACCTGTTTGACAGCAACACCAGATGATAGCAATGAAAAAGAGAAAAGAAATGCTGCAAGGCACTCACACTGCAAACACACTTTAATAAAAAACCTGCATCTAGCTCCACTAAAATTTGGCAAACTCACTACAGCTGACATCTCTATACTTGTGCGTTTTGGATTTCCTCTAATAACTACAATGATACAACAGTAGTTTCATCAACAATTCTCTGTATTCAAAGAACTGGTCAATAACAAGGGTACTAAAATGGATACTTCACAGCTAGTACAATGTCATGACAATTTAGACTTCAACAACGGCGATTTAAAACTATAATTAATATTCAAAAAGAGTTTAGTAAGAAGACTCCTTAGGCCTTTCTGGATCATTTTTCCTATTGTGATATAAATAATCTGGTAATTATTCCCCCTATGAAATATGTATATGTTAATTAAGCAAAAGCTTACAGCTCACTCTATATGCAATTTATTTTTTTCTTAATAAGCAAGGTTACAGGCTGTGGCTGAATTCTGTGGGAAATAATTAATAGTCATAGAAGCCACTTCCAACAAAAACCTGTTGAGAGAAAGGGAGCATAACTGCTAATAAAGGTGATGTATTGTAACATTAATCAAGAAAATAGATGCTGTATAAAACCAAAAGGTCAGCTACTGTGAAAAGTAAGGAAAAAAGTGGATATAGGAGGTTAGCATTTAAGACACTTTGACAATGCACTACCTTTCAAGGAAAAAGTTTCTGACAGTCTTTACAAAAAGCATGGCTGGTATCATTCGCCCAATTCAGTAAATTAGTCAGCTCTAGAATGAAACAGGACAGATACACTGTGCCAACAATAAAGAAAGGTGGATTCCTTTTGTTAATCTTATGCTTGAAGGGAGGACTTTATTAGTAACAAGCAAATAATTTTAAATGACGTGCAAGTAAAGAATTCATAGTTTTTTGTTCACAAATACTTGCATGAGGTGAGAATTTGGGTCTTTTCTTCAAAGGACAACATATTCTGTTAATAACAAATGTAGCATTAACAACATAGGGCAAGAAGTGTGAATAAAAGAGAAGTCAGGAGTTTGATTATATACTCACAATCACTGATTTGCAGCCACTGCTAATTAGGTGTTTATGGGACAGGAGGAACACAGTAGGAAAACCCCATTCCTTCTGTCTTTCTCAGTCAGATGGCTTACTATATTTGAACACAATACTGGGAAGATGTGATATCTCCAACACCAGTGATTATAAGTAATGGTTCAACATAAAAAAATCAAATCCTGCTTGTGTCAGCTAATTCTATGCTTCTCAGTCACAATATCTTGAAATTTACAGACCTCATTTTAAAGAGCAAACCCTACAAAAAACAGTTTCCTCTTGCCTTTATGCAGTCTCTCCTGTTCTCCTCTACCTTAGACTTTCCATTCTCTGCATGCCTATTCTGATTCCTCCTCTCAGCTTCTGTCTCTGAATCTGTATTTAGCTCGGTGCTTCGACACTCTCCTTTTATTCCGACTGTCTCATATGTCCTTGGACTAATCTTCTATCTGCTACTTCATGTCCCTTCACAACTAACCCAATTTCACTTCTAAGACACTTGCCTCCATCTTCTTAGCACACCTACTCCAAGCAGTTTCTACCTCATGCATTCTGTGTCAGTCATGACTTTTGAAGGTGACAGTGATACTCCAAAGGGAAAAATGTATGAGATGCTTCAGCAATGTCAGCCAGTGAGAAAATATTCCCCTGACTATGGAAGATCAGTGAAAAGCCCTCATTGTTCTTCAATATTACATTTTAGTCTGAAAAAATGCTTGAAACATAGTATTAACAGGTTTTTTTCCTGCTTATTTATCTCCCAGTGTTTATTTATTTACTTATTTACTGACACCAAGTAATTCCACCTAACCTTCAGGGATTTCTGCTTGCTATCATTTCAGAGGGGGTGTGTGAAAGAGAGACAAGTTTAAAAATGCATATGTTGTACTTACTGTGCCATAACAAGATTGGCATAGTACCAGTGATGTTTGAATTTCTCTCTTAGGAAGACTAAGATAGTTCAACCAGCTGCACTGAAATTGCATTGAAAATGGATACTTTGCAAATTCTCCCCATAAATGAAAGTTTAAATTACAAAAAGCCGTCTGACCGGTTATCTCTTAGTAAAGTGCTTTACAATTTGCATATAAACTTCATTTCTTTTTCTAATTACACATGGTAAAATGCATTCATTTTGCTTTTGATTACAAGCTGGTCTTGCCAAACACCTGTGACTGCCACAAATTCTAATTTGTTATTTATTTACTTCAAAGCAATCTTATTATCTAAATGATTCAAAGCATCAAAGACCTTAATTATTGATAGTCAATTCGATAGGGTTATACTTTCCACGTCCTTGGGCTGAAGGCACTTCTCTGCTTTCTTCTGCTCAAGTACACACTTGGCTGAGCAAGAGGACATAAGATTCTGCTATTAAGTGTATTGGAAATCACGTTCTTGCTTAATTGCAACTACATTTAGACAATACCAAAGAGCCAAGACTGACAGCTACAATCTGCTAGCTAATGGAACTAAAAAAAATTAAAAATTATGCTCCTTTCTACTTCAATGGTCAAAAAAAAAATGGTGCTTGTGTAGCACATGTATTCTGTAAGTCCGATCCTAGTCTCCACAACACTAATGCTGCATGAGTACCTCTCATTTATTCCAGGCAGTAATGCTGCAAATTTGCACTACTGCAACGAATGTGCACATGGGGTGTCCTGTGGGCAGGGTGAAACTTTTATGCTTTCTGACAGCTTAATTAGAACCTTTAAGTGCGTTACAAATGCTGATATACATGTCAGAAGTGAAGGGATGAAAAAGAACCTCAATACAAACAAGACATATCTACCTAATATGCGTGTTTTAGGGTGCAGATGTGCATATTCCTAGTGCACTCAAGTGCATGAATATCACAATGTAAACTGTCGGGCACAAAACCCCTTCAAAAAAGCTGCCTCTGTCTGCAAACCGTATCTTTGTCAGTGTCTTGGACCATCAGAGCTACTATACTCTCATAATGCCTTGAAGTCATCTTATATTAGACTTATTTTTAGAAGTTGGGGATACTCAGAACTTCACTGGTGATTTTTAATCGCACCATTCTCCATTATGCTCTACAACTTTTTTCCTTTAACATTTAAGATCTTCATCTTAATATAAGATATAAGAAGGGTCATATTCAGTCTGAGGCTTTCATAAAACTGATCACATAGCCTAGAGAATGCATATATCTTTGCCTAACTTATCTGTATCCTTTTCTTTTACTCTTGGACAACCATCTTACACTCTGTTTCAACTATGGGTTTGCCAGGGGTGGTACAATTTTCTGGTGTCAGTGTTCTTCTAAATATACCCATAGGTTGTCTTGTGATCTGACTGCAAGTACTCCTTTATCCCATCTCATTCCTTTTAAACCGGACTGTCATCCACTGTTTCATTGTTTGCCTGGTAGAACAACGGTTGTCCAGCTTGAATGCGTGTCATACTATACAGTCCACTTAGGTGCATTAGGCCTGGTGTTGCATGATGTAATGAAGATCTGTAGAAACCTGCTCCATAGGAATCAAGGAGTAAAATAAGGAGGAAATGCAAGATATCCTATAGCATACAAATGCATGGGTGCAGTACATATAAACTCCATACAGATATACACATACACAGTACATGAACGTACACTGTAGGTTAGACTTGTAGTGGTATAAACCCGATCAGTTCTAGTAGCTGAAGAGTGAAGCAAATCTGTGACTGGATTACATGTGTCCCAGCCATATTGTGGTATCTCATCAGAATCTGTTCTTCTGTATGTAGGTTGTTGATGTGTTGATAGACTGTTTATATATTCCTTAAATGAATTGTTAATCCCCAAATTCAAGGCTCACCTTCTTCTGTAATATGAGATGCCAGTGGAAAGCCTTTCACATCTAGACCTCTATGAGTTTTGTTTACTTCTTTTTTTTCATTATGTCATTGCCTACTGCAAAAGAATCACCAAACCAGCTGTTCTACTCTTGGCCATTTAAAGGGAACAGATTTTCAAGAATTTCATTGCAGTAAATATACTATTGAATATTTACAATTTGTATGTTTTAGGTTTCTTTAAAAAAAAAAAACAAAAACAAAACCAAATCCAAACCCAAAGCTTTTGATGTTACAAAGCCAGGAGTAAGACCTACATACCAACATTTAGCACAACTGGGGAAATACTAAATAATAATCTGCCCAGAGATAACTGGAGAGATACTAAACAATAATAATCTGCCTGAAGATACAAAAGATTACAAGTACATGATCTGTGGATGCTCTCAACATGAATAGGAAAAGACTAAAAATTACTCAGAAACTGTAATGCACTTCATTGTTCCACTAACTCTTGACCTGCTAAGCAGCAGCGTCACTGGATGGTAACATTTTAATGTTATTGATGTCTTATAATGGAAAAGAAAATGTGACAACCATAATCATGTGGTAACCCCACAGAAAGGTATAAATCCTCTTATTAAATCATGATTTTTCAAGTTTGGATATCTCATAAACAACGGAACATAGCAGCACACAAAATGTAAGGCCAAGGAGCAAATTATGGAACAAAGTTGTGCTTTTCATGTTAGGGCTTAATCAGGAACAATACATGAAATGATGGAGCGAATAGTTGAATTTTCAAGCTAAGTAAGATTGATCAGAGGCAAATATGGACCAGGATATTTAACATATTCCTTTAAGATCCTAAATTTAAATTTTTGTTCAGCCAACAAAACCTGATTTTGCAATTCTATTATGAATTAAAAAAAAGGTTTTCAAGATATAAAATGCATATGTATCTAATTTATCTTTTAAAAGGCAATCTCTCCAGCATTTTGAAATACACAGATCTGCAAGCTTGGGCTGAGAAAAGGAAAATTGACTGGTCAGGTTTCCTTGCTGAAGCTAACATGCACAAGCAAACAGCATGGATAATGAAAAGCGAATTAGATCCTTAAATGATTTTCATCTTAACAACCTAATGTGTTATTGTTAACTGAAGGAAATAAAATTATTTAACTCCACTGCTTTCCACTTCTTTAAATTACTGGTTAATTGGATTTTCTAGGTAATTGGTAAAAGGATAGTTCCAGTCTCTCTCTTTCTTTCCCTCATTATCCCATCTATGGCTTTTCAAATACTGCAGCAGTACTGCTTTGACTGAAATTAAACACCTGATGCAAAGCTCCCTGAAGTCAGTGTAAAGATTTCCACTAACTTTAGGAGGATTTGGATGAAGCCTTAAGTAAGCTGTATAAAATCTCTACCTTTATAACTGAGCACTGCAAGCACGAAAAATTGTTGGATGGCCAATGTTCAGGATTTCCATCCAATCTGAAAACAGATTTCTTAATTGACCTCTACAGTCACAAGAGTGACATGGATTGTCTATGAAAATATAAACTAGTAGACTGGCATACCTGGACACCCTGCATTAATTCAGAGTGTACTACCAAAAATTCTGTACTTAGTTCACTTCAAAGGAGTAGCACACAGTGGAAAACAAGACTGAGTGGGTTTTCTGTGCTAGTTCAGTTCTGAAAGAGAAAGAAGTTTGGTTGGGAGAGTCCTAGTGAAGCAGCACCCTTTTTCCCTGTGAGACTCGGTAGTGTTCTCCTACTTAAAAAAAAAAAAAAAAAAAAGCGCCTCTTTTTTTTAACAATCATGTATCAGTAGACCTTGGACCACAGAGAGGATGCTACACAGACTATCTGAGCACAAGCCGTGCTTAGAGTCACTGTATCAGGTTTCCTCTAGAGACAGTTGTCAGAGTGCACGATATTCTACATTCACCCACTTATTTGTGAAATCACTTAAAGATACAGCAGTATTCACAGAAAAGCTCTCGGGAGACAGCCCTCCAAGCAGAATGATCAGTGTAGCAGTTGAAATTGCATCATTTTTCTGTCCCAATAGGGAAAGACAGAGAGAAAGAGTTCACTGCCAGCACATTAATGGAATGAAGAGGTAAGGAGGACTGCCTTTAGCCTGCAGTAACAGCCCACAGCTTCCCCAATTGATCTCTTAAAGTGCATGAGTGGTAAAATCATTCTGGAAGGGACTGTGAATGGCAGAGAAATGGATTAGACTACTGTTATGTTTGCAGCGGCTTGCAGATTATCTGCCACAGGTCCACCTGCAGCCATTCCACGATCAATGAAATACTTTATTTATGCTCAGAGCTATCACTCGTTAGTGGTGAGCTCTTGTTGTGTGCCTCAGAACACACATAACATGAACACAATGTGGCACTCAATTAAGTACACATGTCAATCAAAGGACATCAGTGGAGATCTCTTTGTCGTCTACATTGGTCTCTGCCCTAGGTAGAGCCCTTTCATTAAAGCTGTTTACTGTATGTTTGCTCATTCTGTATATCCTTTGGACTGGCTTTGTAGTCAAAAACAAAGGCAGCAAGAAGAGAACCTACAAGTTGCATTGTCCCATATACAACTGAAAGGCTTCACATTTTTCAGGTTCTTTTTGCCCCCCAAATTTTTCGCCAAATACTTGCAAACAATGAGGGCTCTCAGCCCTCCAGCTTAGAGTGAGAACAAATTCCTTTCCTCATCCCTTCCCTTCCTACCTTCAGTCTTTGTTAGTCAGCTCAGCAGGGAGGCCAGACTGGTAGACTGAGACATTAAAAACTGGGTGATATGAGGAAAACTTGGGCTCCAATAGCTTCTGCTTTGTCTCTTCATCAGCCTCTGTGAGGATTTCAGACTTTATCACCATGCAATACTTTTCAGTCCAATTGTTCTCATGAAAACTTCTAAGTAAAATATTCCACCTTTGCTCGTCCCAGTTTCTAGTTTGGAAATGGTAGAGGATTAACACCAGTACTTTGCTGCATTAAAAACAACCATGAAACTCTCCTCAGGATATGAATTATCATGTGGGCAGCTGGGCACAGACTAATGTCAAGATGTAACTCACACAACATGATACAGTTCAACCTCAGAAATGAGGTTTTAATTTGCTGCAAAATTTAACACTATTAAACAGGAATTAAGACTGAGGCAATTAAAGTGCATTTGTAAAGCTCCTGCTTATGAGGTGGGAAGGGATAAATTAACTTTAGGCAAACATCAGGAAGCTTTGAGAGAATAAAAGAAAACAGTGGCACAGGAGAGAACATACAGTTGCAAATTCTCTTCCTGAATAGGTAAACCCTATTTACTACTCATAGGTAAGTTTAGGAAGCATGGGATAGATGAGTGGACAGTGAGATGGACTGAGAACTGGCTGAATGGCAGAGCTTAGAGGGTTGTGATCAGCAGCACAGTCTAGTTGGAGGCTTGTTGCTAGCGGTGTTCCCCAGGGGTCAGTACTGGGTCTGGTCTTGTTCAACATATTCATCAGCAACCTGGATAAGGGGACAGAGTGTACCCTCAACAAGTTTGCTGATGTCACAAAACTGGGAGAAGTGACTGACACACAAAAAGGCTTTGCTACCATTCAGTGAGACCTGGACAGGCTGGAGAGTTGGGCAAAGAGGAAGTTCAACAAGGGCAAGTGGAGGGTCCTGCACCTAGGTAGAAATAACCCCATGCACCAGTACAGGTTAGGGGCTGACCTGCTGGAAAGCAGCTCTGCAGATAGGGACCTGGGAGTCCTGGTGGACATCAAGTTGACCAGGAGCCAGCAGTGTTCCCTTGTGGACAAAAAGGCCAAGGGTAACCTGGAGTGCATTAAAAAGAACGTGGCCAGCAGGTCGAGGGAGGTTATCCTCCCCCTCTACTCTGTCCTGGTGAGGCCGCATCTGGAGTACTGTGTCCGTTCTGGTCTCCTTAGTTCAAGAAAGACAAGGAACTACTGGAGAGAGTCCAGCGGAGAGCTACAAAGATGGTCAAGGGACTGGAGCATCTCTCTTATGAGGAAAGGCTGAGAAACCTGGGTTTGTTTAGCCTGGAGAAGAGAAGACTGAGAGGGGATCTCGTCAATGCTTATAAATATCTAAAGGGCAGGGGTCAAGATGATAGGGCCAAACTCTTTTCAGTGGTGACCAGTGACAGGACAAAGGGCAATGGGCACAAACTGGAACACAGGAAGTTCCATCTGAACATGAGGAAAAACTTCTTTACTTTGAGGATGACAGAGCACTGGAGCAGGCTGCCCAGAGAGGTTGTGGAATCTCCTTCTCTGGAGATATTCAAAACCCACCTGCATGCATTCCTGTCCAACCTGCTCTAGGTAAACCTGCTTTGGCAGGGGTCAGGGATGATCTAGATGATCTCCAGAGTTCCCTTCCAACTCCTACTGTTCTGTGTCTGTTCGTGTCTGACTACACAAGCCTCAGAGAAACATTCTGGAAATCATCGTACACAAATACAGCAATACTGAAATACTGCTAGCCTAAGAGTCAGAAGCAAAGGAGTAATTTTTTGATGTTTCTGCTAAAGCTGGGTCTTGAGACGTCCTCCACCTTCAACTAAGATGATTTACAAGCATAACCAGCAAAATAGCTTTTGAAGGTTTGGATTTTTGTCTGAAGGACTATGTTCAAGAACCTACAAATACATGTCTCTATTCATAGAATCATAGAATCATAAAATCGTAGAACCATGGAAGAGACCTTTAAGATAGTCAGGTCCAACAGTTGAACTAGCACTGCCTAGTCCCTCAGCATGTCCCATGTCCCTCAGCACAGTCTTTTAGATACCTCCAGGGATGGTGACTCAACTGCTCCTCTGGGCAGACTGTTCCAATGCTTGATAACCCTTTCTGTGAAAGTTTTTTTCCTAATATCCATCCTAAACCTCCCCTGGCACCACTTGAGGCCATTTCCTCTTGTCCTGTTGCCCATTACCTGGCAGAAGAGACCAACCCCCATGTCTCTACAACCTCCTTTCAGGTAGTTCTACAGAGGGATAAGGTCTCCCCTCAGCTTCCATTTCTCCAGGCCAAACAAACCCAGTTCCATCAGCCACTCCTCATAACACCAGCTTTGTTGTCCCTCTCTGAACATGCTCTGGCACCTCAATGTCCCTCCGGTAGTGAGGGGCCCAAAACTGAACACAGTACTCGAGGTGCAGCCTCATCAGTGCTGAGTACAGAGCTACAATCACTCCCCTGGTCCTGCCAGTCACACTATTTCTAATATAAGGCAGGATGCTGTTGGTCTTCTTGGCCACCTGGGCACACTGCTGGCTCATATTCAGCCGTCTGTCAACCAACACCCCCAGGTCCTTTTGTGTCAGGCGGTTTTCCAGCCATTCTTCCCCAAGCTTGTAGTGCTGCGTGGGGTTGTTGTGACCAAAGTGCAGGACATGGCACCTGGCTGGGTAATCTATTGGTATTCATCTATTGGTATATGGCCATATTCATCTATTAGTATTTTTGTGAGAAGTTATTGAAATATTTTTGTTCAACTGCCATTATTCCAAACCTCCTGTGCCTTGCAGATGGTAACTCCTTAATACCTGTCTTATCTTCTAGGTTTCCTTCCCTACCTTTCTTTATGCTTTTTCCTTTCTACTTTCTGTTAGTTTCAGTTCCTTGCCACTATCTTTATTGCTTTCCACAAACCCTAGACTTTTCTTCTCCTTTTTCTATCATGTTTTTACAATCTTTTCACTGATAGTGCATTTCTAAATTTCCTAATCTTTTAAATCTAGGAGATGATTCTATACAAAAGCAACAGAAGGATTGCATCTTTGGCCTGCTATTTCTTTATCATAAATTTCTTTAACTGTGTTTCATTTTTAGCTATGGGAAGATCACTCTATTGTTGGTTATGGCAATGATTCTAAATGTTCTTGCAGATGATTGCATCTGTCCTCTTCTGGTGGCAAATTAATAGCTTTTAAATGCTATCCTGTCAGTAAGAAATCTATATGTAACTATTTGTACATCTGTGTGGAAACAAAGATCCAGAGGAATACTACTGGCAAATATTAGGCCTCTAAAAGAGTACAGAAGTAATCTTAGGCTGGTTTTATAGTTAGGGGAGAGAGAGACCTCCAGAAGACACTGCCAAAGATCTGAATTCACATAGAGTGATTCAGACGAAATGCCCAATACCACTTTTAGCTGACTCAGAGATTAAATCAGGTCTCAATCTTTCCAACAACCAACTCAGCAATGTCCAAAAACTGGACCAGACACTCCTTATTTCTATATTCCCTCTTCTTTATCCTTTGGTCCTAAAGACGTGCCTAAAGTATATCTGTTTTATCTTAAGGGGTGTTACTGACTTCTGTGTTATCATCTAAATACCCAGCACTGTGCTTTGTCCACGATAACTTGCATAGCTGAGCTAGTTCCTCCATAGTCATATTTTCTGCTGAATATAAATACATTACAGAAAATGGCAAAGGAGAAGCCAAGGAATAAAGCAGGTTCTCACTGAAAAATGCAAAACAAAAGACCATAATAATTTAAAGCACTCTTCAGAAGGAAAGAGCTATTACTGAGAGTCACTGAAAGGAGGATGGGTAAGGTGGAAAAGAGATCAAGACCCACAGGGACAGGGTTTCAGTAAAGGAACTAAAAGGAGAGAACTGGGAGCCAGGACCAAGTCTCCACTGAAACTGCAAGCAGTGCAGAAGTAGCTTGCCTTGTGACCAGGGAGTTTCCGTGTCAGGAGACCATTTTCCTCTCCTAGGTGTTGAGCTGCCGGAGCTTAAGGTTAGCTCTCTGACCTGGGACAGCTCTCTAACCTCAGTTCAGACTGTTGTGAAGAAAGAACTGTTTAAGAAAGAGCTATAAGAAGCCTCTGCAGGCTTATAGTAATGTTTTGCTCAGGGCTTGCGTTCAGGTTGAGACTCCTGCCCTTGGTCCTTGTCTGTTTATATTCCAAACCAGTATCCTTACTGGCTTTTTTCTGTCTTCTGCAGAAATCACATGGCTCCATTTATTTGATGGGGGAAATTGCTGTTAATCAGTTAGTCTAATTCTACCAATGCTCTAGCACAAATTGAACCTTTTGTTTTTCATCGTACATATGGTGAGAGTGCAGGTTGAAGGAAATAGAAAGTCTTTGCACTAATGAAAATGGAATACACTTCAGACTGGTCTCTTCTTTAACAGCTTTTCTATTCCTGTTGAATCAATTCCCATTTTCTCTTTGCAAAATAGGCTAAAATTCTGCAGCAAAACCTGAAATATAATAAATTTCCGTTATGGAATGCTGGCCCTTCTCTGGCTGAAAGCGTTTCCAGGCTAATAGATGGAGAATGCATTTCTCAAGCTACCATGATAGTGGCAGGCAGGTGCAATGATAGCAGAATTCACTTAAAGGGACACTACATAGACCACACTTTGTTTTGTTTTATTTTGTGCAGCCTGCAGTGCTTGCTTGGAAATCACCCAGGAATTGATTTTTCACTAAGATTTCACAAATTAAAAATGCCTGAATAATCTTTTATGATTACTTTTCATAATTAAAATATTTTTCAAATAGTGCTGTGATCAGCATCACAGAAAACAGATACGTCAACCGATGAACAGCTGCTCTCCATTTGCAGCCCTTCCCTCTGGGTAGCACTAGAGGCAGGAAAACCTGTTCAAGTCCCAACTCACATATAAAACTGCGTCTCTCCTCAGTAACTCTGAAAGTAACACCGACAGAAGTAAGTGTTCCGTAAGCAAACTCTGAAGATATAACACGAAGTAGATAAGGAAGTATCCTGGCTTCCTTCTATTTAAGAAAAAAAAAGTTTCTTAAAGCAATACACCCTGATCATTCATGTGCTGTGACTGATATGCCTTACAGTGACAGCATTTCTGGGCAAACATACAGATTAAGCCTGCAGGGAACATAATTACCTCGATCTGAGCCCAGAGAACTTTGCTCAGAATCTATAGACCCTGTACGATCTTCATGATTTAAATCCCTTGCTGTCACTTTCAAGTCACAGAGAGCTTGTGCGGATAGGTCCCTGGATTCCTCATTTATGAAGTTTCCTGAATGAGAACAGCAGCTACAGGGGTAGCAGAGAGAGGATTATTGTGCTCTGGTTTCACAGGAAACATCTTTCAGTGACACTCAAACGTTTCAAAATATCAAAAGTATTCCCATCTCAAATTAGGGTGAACACTAACAATTGCAAAGATGTTCAAAAGTGAAAAGATATATTTTCAAATGCTTTGGCACCATGGAAGATAACTTACTCCAACAATCTCAAAATTCATTATTTTAATCACACAAAAAAAAAAAAGGCAATTTTTCTTCTTTTTCTTAACAAAAGTAATTTTAAACTGGAAAATTGTGGTTTTAAAAAAATCTAAATGAGATACTGAGACTGTTTTTGAAACCCTTTTCAAAACAACTGTTCGGTTAAAAAAATCACTGATACCAGTCTTTCACCACAAGATTTGCTTTAATAAGTCAACAGTTTTAGTGAAAAACAAGTTACTACAAATATCTGACCAACTATATTTCCCATTACTGCATTCTGAAATACGCTCAGCTACCATATAATTTGCTTTTTACATACCAACTAACCTGTTTGAACTTGCCTACATTTTCAAAATCTTAATCATTGATCTTTGTATAGGAATAGGTTCCTTTTCCTTTTCTTCTTTCTCTCAGATACATCCAGCACCTTTTCTAGCATCCTAACTTTATATTGAAAAAGACATCCGTATATGCGCAGATGTAAATTCTCCAGCACTTCCTAAAAGGAAACTTTCTTCCTTTTTCTTTCTCATTATGCAGCAAGTATAAAAATTCAAAGCTCCAGCTGCTCTTTCCCCTGAGGATTTTCATCCTATATCATTTAACTTTTCCTGACATCTTTCTTCCCTCACTTTTATATTACAAATTTCCCCTAAGCAATGAGAACCTGTATTTGCATCTTTGACAGCAAAGGGGAGACTGACAGATGGAAGCAATGCTCTCTTTGAATAATGCAAGATGTTGTGACACTGACAGTAATAAGGAGTCCTAAATAATAGGTCCTTCATGATACAATTTAAAAATATGCAGCCTATTGTCTCAGCCACCAGCAAACCAGCTCAAAACTAGTGCCTCAATAGTAAGGCTGAGTTCCATCCATCTCAGTGACAACTGACAAAAGGAGACTAATCTCTCTTAAAAATACTTCCCAATCACTTTTTCTGTAATTAAATCAACACAGTGTTCAACCGCACACAAGTACAGCAAAAGGGCTCTGTGTTTTATGACATTCCAGAGTGAGCAATGGGCTTAAGTCTTACTCATCACTGCCCTGGGGAAAGTCGGTGCCAATTAGAGTTGTCTGCATCACCTAATCCCGGTCAAGACCCAGTTCTTTTGTATTTTCATTACTTTTTTTTCCAGTGGTATCCACAGATATTAACAAACAGGAAAGAAATAGTCATAGAATTGTAAACCTTACAGGCTTAAATCACCCACAGGCATAAAACTCTCTGAATCTTACAGCACTGACTCTACCAGCTGAGGATCTCATCCTCAGGATTTTTATGTGTGTCTTACTCAGTGTCTGTCATTTTATTTTGTACATTATTTGCCACATTAAAAGAAGTCAGAAGGGACTTGGAAGATGTTCAAAAGGTGAAAAATTGGTTAGTCTCAGTTGTACTTTTAATTATGCTTATAAATTGATACAACTTATACCATTAGAGAGGTTTTATTAACTTGTACAGATTTTCAACTACAGTTTCAGTGACATAATTTGGTAATTAGTGAGTTATAGGCTTTCATTAATGGAATTTCTGGAAAATGCTGTCAGAATTAGAAAGAGGGAAAGATACAAAAAGGGCAAACTGCTTCAGAATATGGTTAATTTTGTACACAGACTTAGGCCCTGTAACAGCCAATGAGACTTGCATATATCCTAATAGTTAACTGTGCTCAAGTTCAGAGTTGCTTGGAAGAGATTTTGTGTTATAAAAGTTTAAAATAATAGCAAAACCACCTACAGTTATCACAAGAAAAAAGGTAATCTAATTGAGAATGAAATTCTGCCACCTACCCAAGGTACTTTGCAGAATTACAGCCAGGGAGAATACACTATGTACTTTTCCATATCTTTGGCTCAGTGTGGTCCTGGAATATCTGAGACAGCATGTTCAGTATGCCTACACGTCAGACTTAAGCACATTATAGGCACCCATACTAAGATGGTACCAGTTACCGTGCAGCCATAGCAAAATGAAAGTCAGCATGAGATTTGCTAAGCCCTATATTCACTAAGCTACAGAGCAGCTGATTAAAGCCTGCTTCCATGTCTCTCTATAACATTACCATTGACAGTGCAGTCAGGTCATAACTTCTAGCTGCATTTCTAATCCTGTCTTTGGCTGATGTTGCTGAGAGTAACTGTATGCCACTTGCACTGAACAAATCCTTCCCCAGCCACAGCTATGGTTTCTATGGCTGTACCTTATCACATCGGCCTTATTAGCTGATGTATAAAGACTGACACAGCAGTGGAGACATCATCTTAATATTATCTTCCATTGCAAAGTACCAGTATTACCAATTGCAAATTTCTGTACTGTGGCTTCAAGAACTTTCTCCATTGCAACTGCTTCCCTGATGTATTGCAGCCTGCAGTAGGTAGAGATATGCAAAATAAATATAGCCAATTGGAAAAAGCTGTTTTCAAAGGAATATGAAAAACATTCAAATTTCCTTTTATTTCTAAGAAAGTAGTGTGGACGAAAATACCAAGGGTATGTTTTTCCTACTATAGAAAACGGAATGCCTAGTCGGGACATTAAAGTGATACATTTTTTTGAGTTTATGATAGAGGTGGAGATACAGGACTTATTTAAAATCTTAAGAGTTTGCCAAAATTGCCTGAAACTGAACCATATTCACTTTAAAATAATGACTGTATGTATGCATGCTATATAATCTTGTGAATACATGTGGGGGAAATCCTTAGAATAATAGGATAGAAAAAGGCAAATAGAGGCAAAATAAAATTTCATACGATCACACTCTCGGGGAATATCTGCGTGTGGTGCAGGAGACTGCATGCCTTCATCTGAAATTGTAGAGAAGAAAGGTTCAGAAATAACCTTACAGCTGTCTTCTACCATCTCTGCAGTGCTTGTATGTTGGCAAAGATATGGTTTAACATAAAAGTATTATCTTAGAAGGAGTCCGGTCCTCTGACTTCTATTAGTTGTCTGTGTTGTGCCTGGAGATACCAACTCAGATAAATTGTCCATGGGTCTTAAAAAATTCTTCAGTTCTTAGTGGAGATCAAAGCTGCTCTTGGTACGTTTGAAAGCCACATTTCAAGGTCAAGGGAGAGCCGGCGACGTACCTCTCCCTAACGTGACACAGCAGATCACTACCTTCTTCCTGCTCTTGCCTTTCAGCAGCATTGGCGATAAGTGACCCTGTATGTCTCAGGTCATTCCAACTTTCCTGTATGCACTGATATCTCAACAAATTCTGCTACTCAAGTCTAATGGACTTACAAAACTGCCTTAGGAAACAAGGTAAAGGAAGAGCCTGAGTTTCGCCTTATACTACACATATACATCACAGCTGGGCTCATGAAAAAGGGTGTTCTATTGATTCAAGCTATTCCATAAACATCTGGCAGGCAGTGTCTCATTCCATCTGCCTGTCAAAGGATAGCATAATCAGTCCTGAAAATAATAATAATTAAAAAAAAGGAACACCAAACAAAAAGATCTGTAAAAATCCCAGCCCTGACAGGATGAAAAGAAATAGACCAAAGTGATAAGACCTTGCCATTTAAGAAAAATAGAAAACTTTGTTTTCCGCTCAAAAAAAAAAAAAACAGAAAAAGACCTGTTTGCACATCTGTCTCTGATTTTCCAATGTTTATTTAATTCTAATACTCACATCATACTCAAAGTGACCCTGACAGATGTTTGATAATGAAACTGCTTTGAAACTCATCCAGAGAAGCAAAATCTGTTCAGGGAATCCAGTTCTCTAGCTCAAAGGGAATAACTTCAGATCAGCCTGGAGCCAGTTAATACAATTACACTTGTACAGTTCTTTACTTGGAATGTTTACTAAATGTCGCAGGGCAATAAATGAACAAGAATTGGCTAAGCGTAACTTTAAATCCATCTCCTGCCTGCCTGTGAGGTAGAGTGTAACATGATTTGCCCCCTCTGAGGAGAGTGGAGATTTGTAACTGGAGATTTGTAACTTTAAAGGAATACTCTTTTGACCCAAAATTTCAATTTAAAATTGTGACAGCTGCCTATGACTGAAACCTTTTTTTAATTCATCCACCGAGACTCTTCTCTTTCTTTTCTATATTCACTCCAGCAAATATCTCCTGGTTTTCACTAAGGATTATTCATCCCCCTGACCAGATATACGAATGCTACAGTGGTTCCACTTGCTTTTTTGTCCACTTACAACCACTGAAGCAAATGGTACAGGGGTTCAGGAGGCCTCTTATCTTCACGCCGTTGTGGCATCACGCTATCATCCTATTACAGAACTTCCTGAAGAAACAGCTAACAAGCAAACAACAACAAACAAACAAACAAAACCTTAAAGTTCATGGGCAGAAGACAAGATTTTTTATATTTCTGGAACTTCTTTTTTCTGTCAGAAGTCACATTCATATAGCAGAATATTCCTGGTCTGCTTTTGTCCCACGGGAGAGAGAGGGAGAATTCCATTTTACCATTCTTAATTTTAATGTTTTTATAATTCACTGTTCTAACTAGGCTTCAGTCACAACTGATAGGGGCTTAACCAAAAGCAATGTGAAGCACTTGTCCCCACAGCACTGGTCAGGCTACTGGAATGTCCAGACAGCCTTTGCATACAAACTTCCCCACCTTACTGACAAGCATGACACAGTCCTCCTCATCTGTATGGCAGCCAAAACCCATTGCTTGTCACTCCACATCAAAGAAAAAGCAATGTGGAATTAAATGTGGCTGCTGAGCTGGCTGGGCTCTATGGCAGCGGAGATGCTCTTCCTTTGAGAGCTGCAATGGAAAAGACAGAAGGAATTTAATCAGCTTTTCAACACATACTTCTGAAGTAATAGGACAGCTTTCCGACTATGATAATTTTATTTATAAAGACAGTGCAGTTTGCCATGCTTGTTTAGGATAAAACATTCCAGCTCAGCTCCCGTAATGAGATTCCTCAGGGATTGTGTAAGCACCGCATACAATCCACAGTACAGCTGGCAGGCTGGAATTGGAGTAAAGCTCTTTGGAGGAGCTACCAAGCCTGCTTTGATAGCTGGTAAGTGCCTAGCGGCATGTTGTGTGCTTTTCTGACTACATGTGTTTGGAACTTGAAAGCCTGAGACTAGCAAGCAGCTAGGGAAGTAGTTAGCTACAGAAGAACAGAGTTTGTAGAACAATCTGCTAATCAGGAAATAGTTTTTTAACCAACTATACATAGTATTCTCCTAAAAAATTACCTTTCTCATACTATTTTGTTATACATATTTCAACCTCTCAGCAACTTTCTGATGCTTTAGAACTCGAGGAGATTGTCAAAGCAATGATGGCAGCCTGGAAAGAAGCTTACTTTTTTCTTCTTTTCCAAAACTGTGGATGTGACCTTTGATGAAGGTCAGAGTAGGTGACTCTTCTGGTAGAGAATAAAATTCTTATCAAGAATAGAAAGGAGATTCTCAATCAGGAAGATTTAACAGTGGGAGGATCCATTGGTTATGTGGTTTGGATTTTTTTTTTTAAAATTGTATCTAGTGCCTGGCCAGCCAAAATGACTGCATGATGGGCTGGTTTTACTCGCCTGCTGGGACTATTGATGTGGTGGCAATATTAAAGCCATATACCACAGGAAAAATAAGCAACACATACTTTATCTAAAATATATAACACTTGCACTGCAGGAAGGCTGTTATAGCCTAGCCATCATGCATGAAGGACCCAGGTTTGTCATGATTTTCATGCCCTCATTTCATAATTTGTTTTGATTCAAGCTATGAATCTGTATACTGCGTGAAAAGGGGGATAAAGCCAGTACACTGCGCAAACCCTTAAAATAACAGAAAACCAAGTTTCAGCCAAGCCACCTACCCTTCTTTCACAAAAGCTATGTGATTAATAAATTATTCTATTTTAAAAGTGGTTAATAAAAGAAAAAAAGAAAAAAATAGCTAAACTTACATAATGTTATGGAAAATTTTGGTGAAACAAAAAGTCAAAATCTCATTATATATCCAGTAAAACATTTTGTTTATCCTAAAAAAACCCAACCCAACCCAACCCAAACAAAAAAAAAAAAAAACAGAAGACTTGGATTCCAGGATAAAAGGAGTGAAAATAAACTTCATGGAATTTCAAATTTTAAAAAAATAATAATCTTTGTTCAAAACATTTAGACATACTGAAACTGTCACCATTTTTTCTTTCTGGTATGATAAACTCAAGAAAACTGAAAAAAATCACAAAACTTCATGTATTCTAGAACTTCTACTTTTAGGATGGAAATTAACAAAAAAAAAAAAAATGTTTCTTATTCTATTTTGTATTATGTGGCTTAAGAAAAAATGGAGCCAGACATTAAAAAAAAAATGAAAAAAAAATAAGAATGAAAGAAAATAAAAACTACAAGACCAACATAGATTCTTCACTTGGGTTCCTTTTTGTTTCTCCACCTCCTCCTCAGCTTCCAGACAGCCAAATATCTTACATTACATTGATACTGACAGGCCCGACAAATTCACTTATATTTCCAGACCAACATAGAATAATAAGGCCAGTCAATTATGAATGACAATAAGGTGATTTAGTTCAAAGAAGCACGGTAGAGATACAGTTGTTTTGTGTAATATCAATGTGTAATACCAATATAGAAATTGTAGATCAAAATATTTTGTTTCAGGTTGTCCTGATTTGAGCGACATGGGACTAATTTCTCTTCTAACGCTTGGGAAGACTGCACTTTTAGAAGACTCTACTGTCTGAATTTGTGAAAATATTTACTTTGTAGCCAGCTATAATGTGTGGGTTTCAAGGTCTCAGTGATTTTGAGCTTGTCAGCTGCAGGGATGAGGAGGAGCGAGACCTGGGCACTTGACCCAAGCTGGCCAACAGGATTATTTCATACCATGAATGTCACATTCACTATAAATTAGGAAGTTTGCTGTGAATTTGGCTCTCTCCCTTGATGGCTGCCATCCTGAGAACTTCTCACTCCAGTGCCGAACTGCTGAGTCCTTCCCTTCCTCCTGAAGCCGTAGTGCTTACAGTGTCTGACATTTACTGTCCACTGCTGGGAGTGCACAGCTTCCTACTGATAGAATTGGCTGAGCATAAACTTTGCATATTCTGTATTGGTATCAGGATCAATATTGGTTCTTTTGTGCAATTAATGCTAATTATCTGATCTTATTCTATTTAATCTGTTTACATTTCAACTCCCAAATTTCCTTGTTTTTTTCCTGATTCCTTTTCCCGAGTGGAGAGGGGTCATCACGTGATAGAATGATTGTCTAAATGACAATAAATTGTTATGGGTTTCTCAAACCATAACACAGGTTTGAAGCTACAAGAAAACACTGCCCTGGGTCATAGGCGTTGTAAGGTAATTGTAAATAACTGCTCTGGAGAGAGATGAGAGGGCAACTTTTTGTGAGAAAGATTCTTGTGATTTTATATATTTTGAGTTGTTTTAGGCAAAATTGTAGTCAAAGGGATATGTGTCAAGTTTTTCTATAGAAAAGGAGTTGGTTTATTGTACTTATCAAGGGCCATCAGGCCATTGACCTCAAGTTTCTTTCTTTTCTAAAACAGAAGCCACATCTAAAGCTGGATTCTTAGGGTCAAAGTAGTCTATCTGTTCAGCCCATCAGTCTTTTGTCCTAAACTGATGTGCAGTTTCTAAAAAAGCTATAATCAAGCCCTCTAAAAAATCATAATGCTGATTTATAGGGCAAATCTACTGTCATTTCCACTCAACGTTGTTGTTCCCATAGCCCCACTGGTTGCTATTTTTCATTATTAGTGTTCTCTCACCAGTAACCATTTTGCTGTCATTTTGTATTTGCAGTCCATTAACAATCAACACTCCCTGCCAGAACTCAGTCAAGTCATCTGGTGGAAGATCCACATCCTTTAGCAGCTTCAGGGAAGAACCAGTGTTCTATGAAGTTCTGCGTTGTTATCACCAGAATGAAAACAGGGCCTCAGCTCAGTTTTAAATCTTAGACTTTTAAACCAAGAAAAGCTTTAACTGTGTTATAACTAACAGGCAAATAAGATCTAGCCATTCAGATTTTCTTTGTCTCCTGTCAGTTTAAATAAAGACAATAATTCAAATTTATGGGTCTGACCATGCCACATGATTCAGCCGTGATTCCATGGACAGGAGGGGCAGGGGGAGATGAGTGCTTTCTCTGGCTGGCAGGGGAACACGAGTGGATTGAGCATCCCAGTATCACTGTGCCCATGCCTGTACCAGGCCTGACAGCATCAGCATCTGTTCCCTAACACTCAAACAATACCTATCTGGCTCTGATCAGACACTTTGGTCTGCGAAAGATGTATAGACATTTCTTCAGATATATGATGATAATGCCTCATCCTATAGTAGAGCTACATTGTTGATTGAGCCTATACATTTGCAGAGGTACAGAAAAAAATAAAAAGAGAGAAAACTAGACTACTTTAATAAATGTGACTACTGCCAGACAATAAGCATCCCCCTCTTAGGGAATATTTTCAAAGAGAGGTTCAGGAAAGTAAGTCAGCTTTGTCTGAGGAAAGTCAAACTGCAGGCAGCATGAGAGACACAGCAGTAGGAGCTGGTAGGGCAGCCATCCTTCCTTTAAGGGGCTGCATCCTATTTCTTTCACTGATTCTGCAGGTATCTTTCTGTTCCCTATTTTCAGACATATCCATTATTTCATTCACTGCATGAGTAATATGAAAGCTGAATCAACCAGTCAAACAAGTAATGTAACTGCTGATTAAATCTTGTTCTTAGTGTAGGTTTCAGCCAAGAGAACCCCTGGTTTTTATTAAAAAAAATAAATAATAAAGCAGTAGTTTGCATTTATACAACAGCCTTAAAACTAAAAGTTCGTAATCATTTTACAAGCTCCAGAAGACATGACTCAAACCAATAACAAAATGCAAAAAGAATCAATCTAGCCTTCCCAAAGGAACTGCAACTAAGATTACCCTATATATAGTTATCATCTATATGATGATTTTCTTGATATCTAAAGGAAATTTCATCCCTTATATTTATCAGGAAATAAATATCAGCTATATTGGCTATAACACTAGTATTTATTGGTCTGCTGCAAGTAGAGAAAAGACAGGATCATCGTGATCTAAGCTTGATTCTTGACTGATGAATTCTGAATTGGTTTAGATATATCCAACAAACATACAGTGATTGGTTTTGCAATAGTCCATCAAGTTAAGGCTCACTCCCCAAAATAAAGAAAGAATTTTTCAGATGGTAGCTTAAAAAATGTTTATGAATTACTAAGGCCAGCAATAGTTGCAAAAGATTTACTCTACGTAAAAACAGATTATCTATTTCTAACATTAGATTGTCAGGGATAACAGATAGCACATTAAATAATTCTACTGTAAACAGACAACAGTCTTGAAACTTTGTGACTAATAAATGTGAGAATATAGATTTTCTCTATAGGTGGTGATTAGAGTTGAAACAGCGAAAATGTGACGCTTTTATTTATAGTCATTCATATAGCTCACTTGGTTTCAACAGAAAATGAAACAAGTGTTATTTTCATTATTTCCCCATAGCTAAAATCATAGCAGGTAAGATAAAAGTTTTGTGTTTTGTAATTGTTATATCAGTTTCTTTTTTAAGTCAGAAAACAATTAGCAAGGAAACAAACTTTTGCAATTGTCCTCTCTATCTATATCTCTTCTACAGACCTTTGCAAGCAATTTTGCTACAACTTGCACCATGACAGGAGAGGGGTTCTGCTGTAGAAGAAGCTGATTCATTAGTTTTCTAGCTGTATGTTCTGTCTGGCCATTTAGCTAATCAGGCAGTATATGCATTGCAATACATGCCAGTCCATCAGCATAAATGCAAGTCAGAAATCAGGGAGTTTTCCCTTATGCTTATCCCTATCTGTTGCTTATAGGGTATTCAGGAGATTTTGAAAGCATGGGAAAGGGACAAGGAAGAAACTGAGAGCATTGTGGTGAGAGGGTGTGCAGGGATGTAGAATATAAATCCTTCTGAATTTCAGCTTCATTAATTTTGCTGTTCATAGAAAACCTTGTTCTCCTCAGCCACTAATAATTTAAAAACACGAGAATGCCTACATTTTTGTTGTTATCTGATTGAATTGAGATTATTTCAGCCTGATTATGTTCAAAAAAGCACTGTGAATTGATAGGAATAAATTATAACATTTATAGTAGTCTCAAACAGTTTGAACTTTGTTAATCCATCATTATTTGGAGCAGATATTATTAATTTTCACTTTGGAATACATTCTTCTATATACAAATGAATAAAACATGACAGTAAAAAGGTACATTTCCACACTTAAATACTGCAAAATAGAGAAATATGATATGGAAAGGTCATAATTTGATTTTGAAGGTTGTGAATGGAATGTTTTCCAGTACTTTTCTTCATTTGCCAAAATAGTTTCAGAATTACAAGAATTTCATTATGTCAGCACTTAATTTATGAAAATGCTGACGCGTGTCCATACAGGATAATTATATCTTGATCTTATTTTTAGACTATCTTGATACGTTCACCAGCTAATGGAAACTATTTTTACAATAATTTTTAAGGTTTTTAAGTATGAAAATGGTAGGGCATTTTTATTGACTGAATACTAGTTATATTTCTCTCACAACGCGTGTTTTCTTTTCTAAAACACTGTCAGAAGTACAAAATCTGATCTTGACAGAGATTGCAATAGCCTGTTAAATACTGAGTGTCTTCAGACTAGGCATGAAATTATGATTAATTCGGAGTGTACACGTAAGAGTTTTGCGAACAGGTGAAAAAAAATGATGTAGTGAAATAGAGTAAAAGTGATAATAGGAGCCTTTTTAAACATTTCACTGCAATTCATTATAAATGTCATTTGAGGGGAACTGGAGGATACATAAAAGAAAATACATGCTATCTGGGGATAGTGATTTTTCCCAAAAGATTCTTCAGGTAAAGTGTGTTTTTTTAATTCCATTTGAGAAAGTTGTTCACTACATAAACAGCTGAAGGTGAGTTGCAGCACTTTTTGTTAATGATACGTGGTCTGCTCTTAGTTTCTATTTGTGTGGCCTTTGGGGGGAATTTGGCTGCTTGTGCTGAACTCCCGAGAAAAAAATGCTCTGATTTCAACTGCACACTGCTGGTGCTTCCAAAATAGTAGTAGCTGTGGTAGTAGTAGTCCTAGTAGCAATATTTTTAGCAGTGATAAACTGATATTGGATAATAGGATGCTAAACAAGGCTATTCAAAGTCATAGTAGGCAACATGTTTAATAAGCAACATCAAACAAGACAAGGTTTGTGATTCTAGATATTAAATTGCCGAACCACTATCTCATCTAGTGTGTAAACTTAGAAAATTTTAAAGTAAGCATGAGATTTTTTTTCATATTTTTTCCCTGTATAAAGAAGAGCCATACTTCTACTTCAGGCTTAAAAAAAACCCTAACAACGAACAAGGGTAAAAAGTCTTGAAAAAGATACATAAATCTGGGGAAAAAAAAACAAACCCAACCCAATAAAAACACCTCCCACCTTTTTCTGAACTTGCAGTCTTTAGCTACAAACAACATGAACTGTACTGGAAACACAGTAGTTCTCATAAAAACTTCAGGGAGTGTAAGAAGGAAAGGCCTACTTTTGTAAATGCAATATTAAACAGATTGCATCCAGAACACAAAGATCAGGGATCTTTTCAATACCACTACACTTCAGCTCCGGAAGGTTTGGTAGATAGAAAATTCCTTCAAACAAATATCTCTGGTTTTCAGTTGTTTTGCAAAGCTGCTTGAGATATTTCAACAATAAAAATGCTTCCATGAGCTTTGAAACCACTTCTGTTTTTAAACAAAACACTCATACTTGGCGGTTTTAATGTTAAAAATTGAAACCAGTCTTCAAAATGTGTGTAGAATGCATTCCTAGCTTTTCACCAGTAGAACTTTGGTTTAATGTTGTGAAGACCTTAGGGATACTTCTCCTTTTGTGAAAAAGCTATTCTCACAGACTGATTCCAGCAACATATTAAATCATCTGCCCCTGTTTGCACATTCACCTAAGGGGAAACTCCATGGTTCCCAGATCAGTACTCAGTCTCCCTTTAGATCATACTGTAATAAGGCTTGAGGGGTAATCGCAGGTCCTAGGTACATCTCTCTCGCATCTTACAGCAACAGATGGCAATTAGTTGTGCAGTGATACACCTGCCTCAGAAACTTTTCCAGTTTACACCCTTTGCTCCTATAACTTAACGGAGATAACAATACTGCAAAACTCCCACTGGCATCAGGTCCTTGGGTCTGAAACTTAAGAATTTGGCTTTATCCTTTCCCGTTTCAGGTACAATCTGGATATGCAGATTTTCCTCTTGGCATGCTTTGTCCGTGCACACCACCCTGAATTTGACCTGTATTGGCTGTTCTAATCTTGAACATACATAACAAAATTCCTTCAAAATACTTTTGTCTTAACCTACTATGTCATTTCAATATGCCAGTCTGTACATGGTAGCGATTAATGGAGAAAGACTGGAATTTGCAAAGTCATCCTTTGTGAATAGGTTTTCAACAGCGAAAGTCACAGAATCACAGAATGGTCAGGGTTGGAAGGGACCTCTGGAGATCATCTAGTCCAACCCCAAGTCCAGTGTAACCTCATCCGATCTCTGAATGAAAGCCACTGAATGTGTCCTATAGGCAAACTGAAAACACTGCTGTGCATTCATGAGCACTGAGGTCTATATGTAAAGTTGTACATCTAGCATTTTTAGGGGCTTTAATGCTACACTGGAAGCTCTGGAGGCTGCTGGCCTCTATCTCCTCCTGTCACCTCAACAATGGGTCCACTGGTGCTGCATCTTAGAACAAGATGGTGATTGGCGATGTGGACTATTCAGACCACGGTGATTTGACTAAGGCTGTCAGAGGAAGCTCAATTATTAACACCAAGAACATCATGTTTCCTCTACCAGAGATGTACCAGTATCATGACCAATATCAGTGCTGGGGAACCACTTTCATCATCAGCAGAGAACATTGTCAAATGTAGTTGGGTTTATATTTAAGCCTCAAGATCCAGGAAGATGTCCTGAGCAGACAAATCTTTAGAAAACCTCCTTTTTCCTTCCCAGCAGATGGTGGAAATGATAGGAGTGAGTTCGGCAACCAAGTTACTTACACAACAGTGAACAAACACGCAAAGCATAAAAAGAAAAGAAAGTTTCAGAACAAACACTGTCTTTAAATGAAACATAAATTGAATTGAATAAATTAAGGAGCTGTTAGAGCCAGACATAGTGTGAGTGTGAAGGTGGAAGGCACAGAAGGCAGGGGAGGTAGAGGGAGAGAAACAAAGAGTAGAAAAAAATACTTTCTGAAATATATAAACACCTTCACATGGTCATATGCACTGTCTGAGGTTTTTGTTTTTCTTGCTCCACTGCACTGATGCATTTTGACAGGATATTTTGTTCTGCCTCCAGGGTTTTTAGGGAAAAGGGACTCATGGGTTATTACTGTTCCAGTGAAGAGTTTTGACTGAAATGTTTTGGCTCATTTCCTTGAGCTATGCATTAGCCAGATGGTTTGATGCATGTACCATGCCACCCTGTTTGATCCTGCGGTTGGACTTTAGCTCCTGTTCCACTGTCAAAGGGAAGAGTTATTATGAATGTTCTTATTAATATTCACACTGAAGAGTGATCTGACTGCCACTTCATTCATACTGCAGGTTAAGTGAGGGTGCCCTGTCAAAACAGAGAAAAGTCTTTAGCTCTTCTAATGCAAACCAGTCTGAGAGAGGGTTTCGAGCAGAAAATTAGATTCCAGGACTCAGGCCTTCCACCTTCTCTGACACTGATTTACTATTTCAAAATCTCTTCTTCATTTTTAAATGAGGAGAATAATATCTGACTCATTCAGAAGGGAGGAGAAATATATTTTACAAGGCTTTGCGATAAAATACTCACATAAAATGTTATAAAATTGTGAACTTATTGTAACATGACCAACTTTGATGCAGTACTTAAAATTCCCGCTTGTGGAGAGGACCTCACTATGCAATATGTCGCATAAACCAAAAATTCCCTCTGGATGGCTATAGCACACCACCACACTGCAAGAACAGCCAGAAGGTGCAGGGGAGGTTGAAGACCTCTGCCCAGCCAGTCCTGACAGGAGGTAACAGCCCACAGAGCTGAGGGCAGACACTATGTGATAGGGCAGATGGTTCTCCATAAGGCTGCTCTCCAGAGGTGCTGGGCGAGATCAGGGAAGGAGATCTGCTGGGTGTTGCCAACTTGAGAAAAAGGTGTAACCAGGTATCAAAATTGTCAGAACTTAGTTTTAAACACAGTGGAAATCTAGTCCTCATACAATCAACTTACGTATCTGCTGTATTTCCTAACAGCTCATTCCTGCTATCCAGTGATTAATAATGTCAACCTACACTAAGTCAAAATTGATCGTCTGTTAATGTTGGGTTTTTTTAGAATTACCAAAACTATGTTCTAATCTCAAAATGGCTTTCTGGGCTGACTTATTTCTGCTTTAGAACACATTGAGCAATTGAGACTACACTATTACTGGTCTCATTGGTGTATGTTACTGGTATAGAAAGCTGCTGAGGAAGATGATTGCCTCTGTCAGCCCACAGAATGCAGCATTTAAAAATTCCCCCACTGTATTAGATTTGCTGAATTCCTGTGACACTGAATTCTTGAGGCTGACAAGAAACCAAAGAAGTGATGTGAAGAGAAGTCAAAATTTTCCTACCATGACTGAAAAGGAAAGGTTTTATGATTTTGATAAAGGATCTACAACTTGTGTAGCATCCATTTGGCTTCTGTACAGGAATAATCTCCTTGGATTTTGGCTATTAATCTCAAAAGAAAAACAATTCTTTCTTGCTCTGTGAGACAGGATGCCTAATTAATACTCATGGCATAGTTTCCGGGTTCAATATAAATTAACCTTTTGTTTCTCTCATGTAGCTGTGCACTATATATCCAGAGTGCATTAGCTTCTATTTACTCTAGACACAGCTACAACAATGGAACAGATCCATGAACCTGCTACATGCCAACAGACACAGAGAAAGCAGTGTCAGTTTGAGCAATTACCAGCAAATTTGTGTTTATCCCAAGATCAACAAAAATCCATCTGGTAGGACATATACGATCTTACTAGACAGAAGTTACTGCAGCAAAACTAGCTTGTGTTTGAAATAGAACCTCGCATAAGTACCTGGTGAAGTAACAGGAAGGTAATACCCTGAAAGGATTTAGCTCTGGACAAGAACTTAAGCAGCAAGTGTAAATACCATAAAGATGCCTAAAGTCAAAATATACCTTCAAAACTCAGTTCATTTGCAGCCTGACAGAATAAATGGCCAGTACAGATATGCCAAGAACTTTTTTGTAAGTGGTCTGCCCTGTCTCTCTGTTGGGAATTGCCGTAGCTTCTCAAGGCTGGCAGAACAAGCTGTGTCCCGACTCCTCAGCCAATGTCATTTACAGGGTGACATACAACTGCAAGACCACCTCCATTGCCCTAAACTAATAAACTGAACTGTCAGGTGCGCACATAAGGCTGGCAAACATTTATTCTTCTGCCCCATTTGTCTCTGACCAGGACAGATTGAAAGCTGAAGGCAGCAAATTGTTCACACCAGTTTAGCAGATTGAGTCTTGGTCAACTCCTTAGTCCATACAGTCTTGGACAACTTGGTGCTGAACTTCTGTTTAAACCCTTTTGGAAGTCACAAAGTAAACATTTCCCTGATTCTCCTTCCTTACAAAAATCCTTCACTGTTTGTTGTTTTTTTTTTTTTATTTATTTCCCCAGCCCCCCTCCCACAAAACAGTGGTCAGAGCAGATCCTATGCAGGAGTCTCTCTGTGAAAAAAAATTGTGGATGTGAAGATTGCAGTTGAGTGAGATGTCTCCTCAAATGCAAGAGCATGGAAGCTAAGGAGACAAGGTGTTTACCTGTCCTTCCTATTTTCTGTTGGCTGGTCTAGGAAACCTTTTATTCAGAAAGTTATCTTGATGCTTGTTTAGAAATTTTTCCGTGTATACTATAAAAGAAACTGATTTAGTGCTGAACAATCAGGAACTTTAAAGTTAAAATGTTGTGACTTTGAGCTTCAGATTTTGTCTGTCCTAAGGAATTAATTTCACTGAGTCATAAAGGTGTCTGTAAAAATAAGTTCTTCCACCAATAAAGTATATAGAATTTTAAAGCTTCAGAGGTGTTCTGAGCAATCCTGATTTCTGAGAGTATCAATTTGCTGCTGTCTTTAATATGAAAAACACAATACACAGTGATTTTTATAATAAAATGAAAAATGGACCTGTTTTTTAGTTTGGGGGGACTGGGGTTATTTTTCTTTTTTTTTTTTTTTTTAGTTATTGGTAATGAGAGCGCTGATAGGGTTGGATTGCAAGTAGAGAAAAACAGCAGACAGAGGAGACTCCTCCTGGGGGATAGTTACAGTTCAGAACATGCTACAGAAGTTCATTTTTATTCATATAATTTACAGGAGTAGGCCTTGCTTCAAAAGGCTGTGTTACTGTTTTTATTTCAAGCCTTAGATATTTGGGGAGATGTCTAGAGTTCGAGTCAGCCAGATTGTGTCAGACACAGGTTGGTAAAAACACAGCATATTGTTCTCAAAAAGTTTTTCTTGACATTAAGCCAAAATTTTCCCATAGTTCCTCCCCATTACTCTTTGATGATTACCTCCTTCAAAATTACCTTAAGTGACAGCGATGCATTAGCTATAAAAGGCAGACTCAGTTTTTAAAGAGCTGGGTTCCCAGAGCAAGATAAGAAGGCAGAAAGAGACTCTGCTAGGTCTGCCTCTATGGGACACACAGCCAGCACAAAGCCAGCAGCAAAGAGCCTCACTGCACATGTAGCAACGAGAGGTGAATTCAATGTCAGTGGCTCATTCAGTCTTTTTGCCTCTCTGCCAATGCTTCCAGCAAGTGCCCAATTAGCAGTGACAGCAGTGGTGGTGTTTATGAGAAACTAGCCCGAGACTGTCATTTCTTTAAATTTGAAACTGCAGAGCAGACACAGGGTGGTAAAGCTTTTAAGTCCCTATTGACATGCACCAGAATCTGACCTTGAACTGGTGACTTAGAGGTGAAAGTATTTGCTAACTCAATCTGTCTCCCATAGAGTGAATTTGTAACACACATCTCATTCCAGCCTATTTTATTTCTCTTAAGACAAAGGAAGCCCTCCTCTGCACAACAGCTAGAACAGCACCACCCCAATTGCCTCCCTTCACCAAAGAAAATTGGGATTTTGTAGTCACTCAGGTCTATGGTGGACAAGCGGGCTGGTGCATCCAACACTGATAAGTGAACAGTGGGAGGACTGCAATAAATATGAAAAGTGTAAAGTCCTAAGTTATAAACACAATCAATTTTCACAGGAGGAATTGCCCAGAGGTGACAATGAATGTGGTAAGTCAAGAAATTACATTCAAAAGTTTCTAAAAGGGATATGAAAGAGAAAGAAGGAAAAGGAGGAAAGTGCACTGAAGACTTGGGAAAGGCTGAAGCAAACACAAAAATCAGAAATTACTGGAATGTCTCCCTAAGAGACAGTCTGCTAATTTGTTGGCATGTCTTCCTTGTTGTAAATATCTGCATACACTAATAGGCTATTCAGTAAATAACAGTACACATTAATTTTTAGCACATGGGCTAAACTGCAACCATAGTTCTCAGTTGTCAAATGTCTTACAGTGCTCCTGGGTCCATTTCAAAGTGAATCCCAGTGCCTCAGAATTTAAAAAAGATCTGACTCCTATGTAGTGTCTGAATGCCCAGCGTGGAGGTCTTTGGTTTATCTCAGTATGAGAATTCAGGTCTTGATTCGCTATTGGGCAGTTTGTTGCTTTAAATACCTGGGCAAATTATTGATATTGCATCTCCTTTTTCTATCCTCTTTCCTAATGTTTCTACTATTGCACACTACAATAGAATGAATCCAGGATTAGACTATTTTCATCTGACCTGGTAAAGCCCTTCTTCTCTAAGACGGTGTAGAGAGCCAGTCCCTTTTATTATTAAAGCAGGACAGACTTCTGATCTGACATTATGGCTGCTTCACAGTCACTTTGCACAAGTGTAAAAGACAAAACATATTACAAAATGCTGGGGAAGAGGACATGCACAGTGTGCCGGAATTGGGGGCCCAAGGTTATTCTTTGTTATTGTTCTCCTTTTCCTAGTTTAGCTATACGGCAGACAGCCACTTAGCCACCTACATGCTTATTCTTTTCCAGCTCCTGATCTTCTGATAATGTCGAGAGGTGATATGGCTGAGCTCCTGCCAGCCAAGGCTGGCATAATGGTACCTTTGCAAGCTAACATGAATCACAGCAACGCACAATGATGATCTGATGTATTCTGGGACTAAAATAGCCTTGGAGATTAGGTCATCACTGTCCAGTGGAAAAGGACCTGGGGGTGTTGGTTGACAGCCGGCTGAATATGAGCTAGCAGTGTGCCCAGGTGGCCAAGAAGGCCAATAGCATCCTGGCTTCTATTAGAAATAGTGTGACCAGAAGGACTGGGGAAGTGATTGTACCTCTGTACTCAGCACTGATGAGACCAAACCTCAAGTACTGTGTTCAGTTTTGGGCCCCTCATTACAGGAGGGATATTGAGGTGTTGGAACGTGTCCAAGGACAATGAAGCCGGTGAAGGGTCTAGACCACAAGTCTTACAAGGAGCAGCTGAGGGAACTGGGGTTGTTTAGCCTGGAGAAAAGGAGGCTGAGGAGCGACCTTATCGCTCTCTACAGCTATCTGAAAGGAAGTTGTAGCGAGGTGGGTATTGGTCTCTTGTCCCAAGTAACAGGGACATGCTTTACTGGTAACTTAGCAGTGCTAGTTTAACCATTGGACCCATTGATCTTAATGTCTCTTCCAACAAAAATGATTCTATGATTCTATGAACATTTTTGACAGCTCTCTCACTGTTCAAAATTCTGCATTGAACTGAACAAAGCTTAGCAAGGCTAAAGACTTGAATCTTGCACTTGGAGACCCATGAAACTTTGAATTAAGTGAATTAAGAGCCAACGTTACCACCACTCCCTATCATTTTTTTTTTTTTTAAATATGGAAGAGCTGGAAAAGAAAACATAACAGAGGCAAGACAGGTGCTGCATACTGGTATGCCTCACTCATCTGTACCGAGGTGGTCATATCTCCTGTCTTTGAGGCAGCGAGGCCTCAATTCCCACTGTATATTCTCTGCTGTTTTTCTGAGCTCAGTTTGAAAGGTCCGGCTGTGTTTTCTTCCTTTCAGCAACAGTCTCAAACCCCACATGATCACAATACTAAAAAAATGTTTTCTCATACTCATCTTTAGCTGTTTCCATTGACTAATTCACCATGCCATATTTGCAAATACTATTAAAAAAAACCTCTTCTATGTACAAACACCTTCCAGATCATTGCAAAAATCTAAGTTATTTGTTTTAGTGTGTCCTTATATTCACAATGCAAAATATGGGGAAGGTAGATCACTACTGTGTTTATTTCTGCTCTTCTCCACAATGAAAAATTCAGTGTCTTTACATTTGACCACACTGGAGCAAAATGATTACTGGGATGTTTCATCTTGTTGTCATAATACTTTGAGATTTAATAATCATGCTCAAAACAAAATTCTTCTTCTGACTTCTAAGTATATATATATCTTCAGTTATACTCAGCTGTTTGA
This sequence comes from Ibidorhyncha struthersii, assembly GCA_013398815.1. NCBI lineage: Eukaryota > Metazoa > Chordata > Aves > Charadriiformes > Charadriidae > Ibidorhyncha > Ibidorhyncha struthersii. Next base: position 431,404 of record VZSZ01002913.1, on the reverse strand, counting down.
ACAATCCTCTGTTATCATTAGCTAAAACCCCACCTTATCTCATTAAACATAATTGAAGGGAAAAAAAGAGACACCCACTGCGGTGGTGTGTATTTGTCCTAATTATAGTAATTTCACAAACTTAAAGCCCTGTTTTGATTATTTGGCTTTAGCATTTTCTTTGTTACTTAATAGTCTTCCAGGGAGGTTGCAGAATGCTTTCTCTGTCCTTGTTGAAAAGAATTATTTAAAAATGATTTGATGAAATATCATTTTCCTTGATACTCAATCCTGAGAGCAACTGTGCTGGGGTTTGGATTCTTGTTTAGACTCAGAGAAGAAATACAAGCTGGAAGGCGAATGCGATTGAGTTTTCTGCTCATTTTTGAGATGGGCAACATCTGAATAAGCCAGTGCAGGCTGCAGAAAAGAATGTATCAGGAGGCCTTCAAAAATTAAATAGGCTGTAAAGGAGACATCCTTTACATAGTTTCTATGCTTAGAGGCTTTTTAGTGCTGTATTCATTAGAAATGGTAGATCCTGCAATTAATTTCCTGCACCTGCATGTAAATATCCAAAGTAATGCAATGCAGATATCTGAAATAGGTCAAAGAGAAACCAAAAGGTGCCTGTTTTTTTTTTCTCTGCAAATGGAATCTAGAGGTAACTAATTCCAATGGGGAGGTCTATGCTGCAAATTACCTGAAGTTAGATGACATAAAGTGTGCTCCTAGAGTCTGAAGTTTGGAGATTGGCATTAAACTGGCTGGTAAATTAATTTGTAAAGTAACACCCAACATTTTTTTTTTCCCTAAAAGCAAGATAACTTTTACGGTGTGTATTATACCCCAGTAGAAAACTGGTAACATCATCCTTTAGGAGAAGTGGCAGACTATTGTCTTCTGCCTTCTGAGAGTAATGTGCTAAGCTCCTGGCAGAAGGAGTTTTCTTGTGTGTTTTTTTTATTCTGTTTTTTGTTTGGTTGTTGGTTTGGTTTAAGAATAATTTAGTTTGCTCCATGGCCTCTGTTCTTAAGAGTTGACTGCATAAAGAAAACAACCATGAATTCCAATAGGGGATTATATGCCACTGCTAGCACCTCATGCAAGTAGAGGTGCAAGTAGAGCATATAGCTTGTGCTCTGACTAGCTGCCAGTCTGCCCACACAGAAGTCCATAGACAACCTGTGGACAGAGAGACTGAACATGTTCACATGAAGCCAGCTACCACTAAACTAATATCTTATTTAGCTATTTTCTGTCCCATGGGACACTGAAGTCTTCAAAAGAAGCCTCTGGATGTAGCCAGAGCTGTGCTTGCAGCTTTCCTTGCTGAACGGAAACTGAATGTGGACCTATGGGCAGCTTTACGACACCTCTCAAAATATCATGAGGAATTAGTGACACTTGATTTTCACCTTCTGAGGTTCAAATGCTTCTCCCTTTTTACACCACTAAGTCAGTAGTCAGGTAACTTACCAGCTATGTTCTTCCACTTCACTACGCATCTTAATCTCACTTCCTTGCCTCCGTAAAAGCTCTTTGCAGATCACTGTTGTATCACTGGACTGCTCTTCAAATGGACTTCACTACTGATGGGGAAAAAAAGATGAATGCCTGCATATCAGGCTTCACATTTTCAGGATGGAAGTTTGAGATAGCCTTCAAACCTTTACAGAAAATTCAAGAATTATGTACAAACCACAAACTATAGCCCTGGACTGCAGCATCCTAAATCTTTGGTTAATACTGAAAGTACCCTATAAAGTCATTACACAGGCAAGAGAGACAGGTGTTTTAGGAGATTTAAGCCTTTCCTTAAAACTACCCTGGAGAACAAGAAAAGTTTCAGATTTTTGCCCTGAACGGAGGGACAGAGAAGACAGCAATTCCAAAAAAGAGTAGTTGCCTGAGGCAATAGTAGGACTAATGGGAACTGAAAATCTGTGAAGGAGGAGACTGGTATGGGGAAGAGAAACCAAATATCAACTCACACTATTTCTTCACATCTCTTGTGCTGTCCCATGTTCCCTGCAGAAAACACTCGAGATTTGTGGACAAATATCCTGACATTTGTCAGGTCTCAACAGCCAAACACAGGTAGTCACCTTTTTCAGCAAGGCTCCTGGCTGCTGGAGGTTTGAGCTGAACCTTGCAACAGGCCACAGCTGTCACTGAACAACCTTACCATCTATGAGACAACAAATTGCTATGCTGCATCATAAACACCACAGGAACTGGACTCTGGGAGCCATGAAAACAAGCACATATGGTGGAGCCCTGTAATTATCTTTTATTTTGCAGTGGCCCTTTTATCAAGAATATATTTGACCCACAAGATATGCTGCTCTCTCTGAAATACACAAAAATGGTCCTGGCACACTCTCCTTACTCACTCTCTCACACACACACATATGCCTTTCTGATGGACACTGGGAAAGATGGGGTAAATGGAAAATGCTCCCTGCTTATACAACTGCTATAACAACAGCAGATATAGAATAATACAAGTAATAACTTCCATCACGTCATTTCCTTGCAGTGGCATGAAGAGCAGGTCTGATTTTCTCTTCTTTTTTCATCAAGATACAGCGGCAATAGAGAAGGCCTATCTCCCACTGGCACCCACTAACTCAATACAAATAAGGATTTCCCTTCAGTGGTTTTCTTCTCTGTCTGCATCAGTGGTAGCACCTGCATATGATGGCTGTTTTCTATAATTGAAGAAGATGATGTTGCACTTTGCCTAATCTTTGGGATTTCCCAGATGACACTGAAAAATACATTTTGGAAATTATATCAGGCAGACAGTAAAAACTGTTCTCTGTACCCAGTCTGTTGAAGATTTTGTTTGATGTACAAACCCAATCCTTTGTGTGTGTTCCACCACATCTCAAAATTTCTCATCACCTAATATACTTGAGGCTTTCCAAGGGCTCCTGCAGATCATGAGCAACAGTTTTAAAATTGATCTTGGGATGACAGATTCCCTAACCTCAGACACTTACGGGTTTAAAGTTGATATATCGAAGTCAAGAAGACCAACTTACCCAAACGCCATATGAAGGGGCTTTTGAATATAAAATGTGACCACTTTGAAGGGGCAGAGCCTTTCTAATTTGCCTTTTCAATGATTCCATCTCATCTCAAATAAAAGCACTTTCATAGACTCCTGGTATGGCAGCTGCTGCCTGATATACTGGTGGGGCAGAAATAAATTTTAAAAATGTTATAAAAATAAACCAAGAGTATGGTTCCATTAACTAAATGGGACTCAAGAAATGGCTACCATTACTCATTATTACTGCCCTGTTGAAAGAGAAGAAGACTAATTATGAATGGATTTGTTTGTGTCTATAATCCCTTCATTTACAGACTTTGCCTCTAAAAGAGTAATTGCAAACTCAAAGTAGGTCTTCCAGAAATGCATTACTCACAAGGAGAAAATCACTCCAAAATTCCAACTAATGACAAAATGTTCCTTAGAATTAAAAATTGAGTTAATAGGCTCACAGTTATTTGTCTCGGATTATTGATTAATATTACATTTGGTTTTACTTCCCTCAGTGAAATCAATCCCATTCCTCAAACCAGACAGCTTACGCCTTGTCACTTCAATGTAATGAAATCAGCTATTAGATTCTGTACGCTCCGTCCTGATATGGATTTATTGATGGCTCAATTGGTTGCCCTTTGTCCGGAGACTCAGGATTTAGGAGGGCAGTGACACCTGGAGGGAGGCAGTGGACCTACAACTTACTTTCTTCACCAGTAAAGTACCGCTGAGCAAGGGAATCTTTATTAATGTGATGGCCTTTTAAAAAATAGCAGTAGGAACAAAGCTCTGTTGGTGCCTTCTAACCCACAGCCTATTCTGAGGCATATAAACATGCCGCAATAGGCACTAATTTTGCTTTCCTGCATCTGAGCCACAAAGCCCCTCTTAGCTATTTTGAGATGGGTGTTTAGGATTTGCATTATTTTTTACTCCAATAGAGAGAGTGTGTCTTTTGCCAGAGTCATCAGTGAGAAAACAGGATGAGAACTGGAAAACATTAATAAAAGCCATGGAGGCAGCTGTGTGAAGTGCAGGGTGCAGCCGCCAGGAGTGGATCCAGCTGCTACTGCACTGAGAAAACAGGAAATAATCCAAGAAGTGGATGCAAAAAAGGGGATGTAATTCTGGGAGCTCCACACATTTCAGTGACAGATTCCCAAGCTACAGAGTGGAAATCCTGAGCACAGTCAAAATTTTCTCAAAGTTCAGGGATAGCCTGCTGAAACGGTATAATTAACTCTTGCATCATTGGTGGATCGGTGATTTAGTTAAGGACACTGAGTACTGGTGCATCCTCTCAGGTCAGATGAACAGTGAACATTTCAGAGTGTATCATGCAGCATCGTGCGTGGTCCTGCAAAGGCGTGTAAAAATGGTATAAAAGGTAGACTGTGTCCTGCATAGGATATAAGGTGAATTCCTGACCAAAACTGAGACCTTTCTAAATCTGGATCTAAATCTAAACTATCTACAAACCTTATTATTATTTCCTTTTGTTAAAAAAATATTCTATTATTCCTATTATTATTACTTTCTCCTGTTATTATTTGTAGAAAATTCCTCAATAAAATGGAATAGTCAGATTCCGTGACTTTTACCCACTTCAAGTTGTAGATGCTTTATCAAACAGAAGTTAGGGGAAATACTTAAAATGGTAAGATGCTACTCATCGTGGCTGAATATGTCCTGAGAAGTTTGTCCCATAGATTCAGAGTGAAGACAGCTGCACTTGTCATTCAGACAAAAAAGAAGTGGTAGGGTTTATTTCAAAATATTAAATATTTGCCTTCCCCTTTCTTTTCCCCCTATCCCTTTGCCACCTTCCACTAAGGAAGAAATTGGTGATCACAGATATATCACGGCTCACTGACTCCCTCAGTGTTCACATACAAGCATTAGCATATCTAGTAATATTTTGATTATTTGTAATCTACGACCCAGCCATGGTTTTAGCTTTTTAACTTTATACTCCGTATACTCTGACATGCTAAACACGGTCTAGCTTCTACTCTCTATCTGCCAGATTCCTTCTTCCTGCAAGAAAACATATTTCTGTGGCTTTTTGCTTTTAGTGGCAGCTGGTTTGTGGTGCAAACAGCAGATATTTTGTGGTCCATTCTGGGTTCGTGCCTGGGTCAATTGCAATCTACTGATAACTGGACATTCTGATTCAGCTGGTTCCTTGTAGCTGTGAATTCCTGCACTATTCCAGAAGGGAATAACTGGCTCAAAACCTGAAAGGAAGAGACTAAACATGAAAATTTGTTCAAAAGTTTAACTGTAGATGTCATTTTCAGTTCCATTCATAACATCATATTGACACTAATATCACCAAGATCAGAATGTGATATTAAAGTTTACACTTTTCCTACACATAATTCTTTTATAAACAAACAGGTGCAGGGGACTTTCAGAGGCAGCAAAGCGGCTGAAATAAAAGGAGGAAGAAAATACAGAGTTCCACACAGAGCTACTAGTAGGTGAGGAGCCTGGAGGATCTGAACACCTGGAATAATGCTGTAGCCATCCCTTCAGGGAAGATAGAGGGCTTTGTGCGCTACAGAAAGCTACAGAGCACTACATGTGGTTACAGCTCACCACTGATCATGGTGCCAAATCTTCCCCTGAGGTAACTTGAGCAGTTCCAGGGGATTTACTGCAGCGGTGAAATGCGCCCCCAAACAAATAGAAGCCTGCTCACAGAGACAAGCAGCAAAGCGGTGCGAAAAAGAAACATAACCCTTCAGCTACCAAACTATCATCACATTGGACCTAGTAGGATCATTTTTCGTGCAGAACTTTTGTCCCTCTTAAAATGACATTTGTCCTCCCTCCACGCTGCCTCAGTGCTTCTCAGTGCCACTGAGTATACCTGCAGGGCCGTGCTGCCAGGTGCCCCTCAGGCTCAGACGAATTTTGGCCAGTTGCTCCTTCTGCCTTTGGCCAGCTGGTTTCCCACTGCAGCTTGGGGGACACCTCGACTGCAACCAACACTGGGAGCACTACTGTCACCTCTGCACAGTGTTACGCCTCTCCTACTTATGTCTCCAGAGAGCATCTGCTGCTCCCAGTCGTGGTTGTTTCATGCCGGCCACCCTCCCCATCCAGAGCCACACAGAGTTTGGGGGAGTTCTGTGTGATGTCTGACACAGCTTGTCCTCTGCCGTGCAAACAGGTCCTGGGCAGTGTCTGGCACGCCACTTCACTTTTTTGCCCAGTGTACTCGTCAGTAAGAATAACTGCCTGGCTTCCAAGGTGGTGTGGGCGTTGCTAATATGCATTTTCAAAGCTTTTGTGACAACAGGAACTATTCCAATTTCATATAATTTCATAGTGGCCGTCTTGAGCATACTTTTACAACTCTGATCTTCCTAATAAAAAGATGCGCTATTACGAAGCAGTACCAGAAATCAAGCAGCCCAAAGAGAACGCCCTTATTAATCCAGGATAATTAGTTACAGCATTGCTGCAAATGAGTCTACCTGCTTGACATGTAAGTTCAGCTGATTTGCAGGATGCGTTCAGCTATGGTTTTTGAGATATGGGATGCATTTTATTGATTTTTATTTTATATTATATTGAGTTTGGCACTGATACAGTCATTATATCTCACCAGCTCAGCAGGACGTGCTGCTGCCTGCAGCACTGTTGTAGTAAATCAGGCTTCAAACTGACAATTAGTTGTGCTCCTTGTTTAGTTGTGCAAGAGCACGGGAGGGGGGAGTCACAAGTTAGAGCATTTTGAAACTGATAGGAGTGATGTCCTCCCAGCATCATACAAATTGACGAAGACTTAAACTAGATGTCATACTCTGTTACTTTGCTTCCCCCACAAAGATATAACTAATGAGAACTACAGCCACTGAAACAAAGATACTTTGTGGATACAACTCTTTCACCAGTTGTTCTAACATAAAATAAAAGAGGAAAGAGGAGAGAAATCAGTTGCTGACATAATTTTGTTTTATTTTCCTTTGCTTTCCCTATGAAGAGTCTGGGGTCACTGCAAGCCCAAGATATTCATTATATTTTTTCCCTTGGGTGGTTCTGAAAAGGGCACAGAATGTCAGTAATCATCCCCTTTATGTCTTAGTGGCAAGCTTATGATTGAAGGATTACCTTGCTAATACATGTTTAAATGAGGCTCTGGCAATGCTAGTGGTATTTAAAAGAGCTCTGGCATTTGAAACAGTCGTCAACAAGAGATTGTGCTGATAAACAGAACCAGGGTGATGTTAGGCTGACTCTGAGACTGAAGGCTTTAACATCAGCTTTGTTCTGACACTTTGCTTTTTTAATCCATAGCAAAACTGTTTTGTACCAAATGCTGAACAGAACATCACAAAAGCTGAAAGTGATGGAGAAATTTAAAAATGTTGCCAAATGAAAAACCATATAAAAACAGTTCATACTTAGTAGCTGGCGTTATTTATTGCTATTACTTATCAAAGTTTAAATTTAACTTTTTGCTATAGGAATTCTTTTAAACTAGCAGGAGGAAATACAGAACATAAACAGGGCAGTATCTGGCTATTTTCATTTACCTCTTTGACAGTTCTTCTAAGTATAACAAACATTTAGCTCAATAAATGGATCATGGGCAGGATAATACAAGTCACACCTACCTGCACTAGAGAGATCTTTCTGTGTTCAATTTGATTCCCATAGATTGTTTTGGGGTTTTTTTTACTTGTAGAAAAGAAGCAAAAATGTTTTTCTTAGAGGACTTTAAACAACGTCCTTTGAAGCTATTAAAATTTAGTACATTATTTGTTAAGTCCTCTTCAAAGTCCCAGCTGGAATGCAGTATTTAAATGCTGGACATAATTCCCTGTGCTTCATGGTGAGGATGTAGGTGATTTACAAACAACATGACTTCTTTCGAAATGCAATTTCTTAAATTAACTGTCGAATAAAGCCTTTCACCTTTCTTTCCTACTGCCTTCGCTACCTCTCTTCTTCCATCATTGCTGAAAACCCCACTTCTCCCTTGTTATGTGGGTTCACCTGTTTGTGTTTTATCTGCCACTTCTCTCTTTCTTACTTTTTACTAGATAGCTTGTTTATTAAACCATAGGTAGTAAATGAAAAAAGCTGCTTTTTTCTCCATTGATACCAAGAAACTCTTGGACAAAATTCCAACAGGTCAGAAACTTGAATAAGTCTCCGTTCTGATTTCCTCAATTCTTGGATCCTCAGAAGTGCACCATCACTCCAATGTGTATATGCCCCCTCGAAGAGAACAAAAGTCAGGTCCAGAGCCAGTCATAAATTACCTTAACCATGAATTTGCTAGTCATAAGCAGCTTCTTTTTTGCCTTTTTTTCTTAAAAAAAAAAAAGCATCAGCAGAGACAGGCCAAATTTTGTACCTTGGGAATTTTGGGCTGTCCATCAGAAACTGAGGCAACAGTAGTGTCATCACTGTATTGCAGCATACTGTGTAGATCAAAAACATCAGCCAGGTGTGGAATTCAGTGGTCACTGATTCTAGAGCAACAGACGCAAACTAAGTCTGGTACAAATAAAGGAGGTTCGGTACCTGACAATTTCTCATTTATCATCAAAATCACTTCTGTATTCTGGGTGAGAATCTTGTAGTTAGACAAGCGACCAGAGCTGAGAAAGTGTTTGCGTGACCAAATGCCATCAGAATGCAGTTAAGGGGTTTCAGATTCCAAAATCTAGCTAGATCCTGAGGTTTCTTGGAGCAAGAGGTTACAAAGGAGTTATTCAGTATTTTCTGTCAGATTGTCAATTACAGACTTGACAGTAACTCCTGAAAAAAAGTGCAACCTTGGCAGTGCAATAGGTGAGGTATGTATTTTTAATAGCTCTTGGTTTGCAAGCAGAACGTCATTCAAAGGCTGATTTGGCCAAGAACTTGCATGTCAGTAACTATTTCTTAAAATGGTTTAGTATCTTTAAGGTGATTTTACATGGTCAAAGGGTTCAGTGCTTTTCATTTTATGAGATGGGAGGAAAAAAACCCAAGTTTTCCCCTTTATTAAACTTTTGAATGAAAAGGAAGGTATTCAAAATCACGCATTTATTACTGCTTCACAGTTTGAGGTCTATACACCCCATTAAGACATTCAATATGTACCAGCAAAGTACACGTACTTAAATTTTGCTCCAAGGTATGGAGTAGACTTCTGCTTTAAGGTAAGTCTCTGTGACTCGTTTCATCTTTGGACAGTTTCAAAGACAAATGGAATTAATTGCTTCTGGAGGTATCTTTGCTCACTAGCTAAAGAGGAAATCTAAAACATCTAGATGGCTAAAGTTAAACTGAATCTGATGTGTATGTTTAAGTCTTCTTCTCTAGATGGAGTGTCTGAATCCTGAAAAGCACCTCCTTGCTTTACACCTTGCATGTGTTTGGTGGTATTAGTCACCATAGGCTCACATGTCCTGTAATTTAAATGTTACCATTACTAACCCAGGTAAAGAAACAGCAGTTAAAAGAGTTGCCCAAGGTCACACAGAACACCTACAAACAGAGCTAAGAACTGAATTCGAAAGACAAGGTTTACTGTCTTGTGACTCTAAACAAGGAAACATCAGTCTTTCATGTGTATGCAAATGCATTTTTCTTCTCCAAATGAGAGATTAAGTATGTAGTTAGAAACTCAATGGGACTGAAAGAATGTTGTCTCAGGACCGCCACTGAGAACACTTTCGCACCTCCACCTGGGATGGACCGTATGGTGTTCTTTCAAATCTGGAATTCAGTGTGAGCCAGAAACCAGGAACAGAGTCTCCCAAATCTCTCTCTCGATTTTACAGCCAAACCCTCATAAGGAGAGCACCTTTTTTGCCACGCATAACTGGACTATGCATTGGCTGGGACAGCCATATCACAAGCTGTTTCCTTACCTAGTGCAGTATCCTCCCACTCTAGAGAGATAAGTTCTTGCCTAACCACATTCACGTTGACTGCAATTTCAACTACTGTTCCCTGAGAACGAGTGACCTTCTCAAATCAGTCTTCCTTGGTTTGGTTTGTGTTTTTGTTTTGTTTCTGAAAACAACACCGACTGTAATATTCCACTTGCGTTAAGGGCACAAGTGAATCCATATCCCTCTTACCTTTGTTTCCTGTTAAACCTACTTAAGTTTCCTGCACTAATTTCAGTTAGTACATGGCAAACACTACTTGCTTTTCCAAATTAAAAAGGCAGAAACAGAATGTCAAGACTGCAAATGACACATAATGATTTCACTGTAGACTTCTGAGGATGAGGAAATTATAGGGTTAGGGAACAAGGATAAAATAATTATGTATTTTAAAATATTTTATGAACAAAAGCATTTATTTAACTAGATTTCTCTGCTGAGTTCAAGTGCTTCATAATAATTAATTGTAAAATTAATTGCAGAATTATAAATTAATTTTTAAAGAAGCAAGCAAGAATGTAAAAGTGGGATCTTTTCTTGTAATAAATCTTCCACTTGTACAACTTACACATGAGCAGGTTTTCCAACGGAGCACTGTTTGAAAAAACACATTTCTGAAAGTAGCATTCTCTCCCGATGTACTATTAAGAGAACAGTAGCTTAAGAAAGCAAAATGCGGGACACAGGCAGCAGCAGCCCTAAGAAGGCTAACTATAGATACTTGAAGATGCAGGTAACTGGAGCTACTGTTCCTTGCTGAATAAATCCTTACTGGTTCAGGCTAAGGAAGTTGAGAGAGCAAAGTTCAAAAGCTGTTAACTCATGAAGTGGCAATGGTAAATATTGCTTCAGGATGACATATGTATTACCAGTTCTTGCAGTCTCTCCAAATTGGAGACAAGACACTACTGAGATAGATCTTTAGTCTGACATAACAAGAATGACTGTAGTATGCTTAGGCTGCCTATTTGCTTATGACTTAATCCTAACATCATTTAAATTTAAGTGAAGGTATTATTGATATTAAAGAGCTCCGGATGAAGCTTTGTGACAGGAAAATTGTCAAAGCTGATTTTGTAAATCTTTGATTTTTCTCTGAAAGTTCCAAGTATAAATGACGTAACTCAATTAAATTACACTTCCAGTGTCTAAAGTATATAAGTTACTTTCACCACTTGAAAAGAATGTAGCCTGTAGTACAGCAGTCCAGAATAACTAAAGAATGTGTGGTAGTGTTTAGTTTTATCCTCCCTTCTCAGTCTCAAATGACACATGGAGATGTTAACTACTGTTCCCTGTATCTCTACATTTCTCTTAGATAACAAAGTTATCATCCAGAGGCCATGATGAAAATGCAGAAAATCAAGAAAATTTACCAGCTGAAAAATAGTATTTTGGTTAAGTTGAGGAATACGCAGGATCTAAAACTACTGAAAAAAATATGTTACTCTGGTTTCCCTGGTAATTATCACTTGCCCTGAAATCAGCTACCATGTTCATGGCAAACTTCAGGGACCCAGTACTTTCAAAAATCCTTACATACTCATTAGAAAGTATAAAGCTGAATCTAAGCCCTGAACTTTAACTAGTTTGTAACAGCGATTTTTTTAAGGAGAGCTGTGATACTGGAATAGTGTTTTTTTTTTTTCTCATAAGGAGCTTTAGGACCCTCCATATAGAAGTCACTAGCAAAAGTGAAAAATATTGCAAAAAAATCTTACCAACCTATGAATTTCATGTTTAGTCACAGTTAGCATTTATTTAGCAATCAGAAAGAGAATTTGTAAACCTTGTCTCCTGAATTAAACATCTGTGTTTATTTCCCTTCTGTTAATACCCACATTTTTTGGCCATCTAAAAAATTATCCTTCAAATATAAGATCAGATGACTGAGCAAAATCAATGGGATAAATCTTTTTTTCCAAAGAAATAACCAAGACTTTTAGACCAATACAGTGAAACAGTTTTTGTTATCTTACAGATCAATAACTAAAAACATAGCAGTATGGTTACAGACAAGGCAGCTATAAACACATAATTCTTTCCCCATTCTTACTCTATTTTTTCTGCTGAACTGGAAATCTCTTGAAAATGATGCAATTCTCAGTGATTTAAACTTTCCATTAGATCTTGCCACGCCTGTATTTGGATGCATCAATTCCAGAAAAAAACACAAACATGGAGAGGTGAGTGGAAATTAAAAAGTGAGGCAGACAAAAAATTAAATTAGTGTCTCCAAGCATGAAATGGCTTCAGCCAAAGCTTAGTTCTCAAAACAAAAAATTACAAAAAAAAATTAAAAAAGGATCTTCGTGAAAGCAAGATGGATCTCAGTGCTCCTCTGAGCTAAAACAGTGAAAATCTGCCTGAGCCACATATATGCTTCCCAAGGGGTCATCTAGTTCCACACCCTCCCTGTCATGGGCAGGGACACCTTCCACTAGAGCAGGTTGCTCAAAGCCCCATCCAACCTGGCCTTGAACACTTCCAGGGATGGGGCATACACAGCTTCTCTGGGCAACCTGTTCCAGTGTCTCACCACCCTGACAGCAAAGAATTTCTTCCTAATATCTAATCTAAATCTGTCCTCTTTCAGTTTTAAACTGTTACCCTTCATCCTGTTGCTACACTCCCTGATAAAGAGTCCCTCCCCATCTTTCCTGTAGGCCCCCTTTAAGTACTGGAAGGCTGCTATAAGGTCTCCCCAGAGCCTTCTCTTCTCCAGGCTGAACAACCCCAACTCTCTCAGCCTATCTTCATAGGAGAGGTGCTCCAGCCCTCCAATCAACTTAACAACCCTCTTCTGGACTCGCTCCAACAAGTCCATGTCCTTCTTATGTTGGGGGCCCAGAGCTGGACGCAGTACTCCAGGTCAGGTCTCACCAGAGTAAAGTAGAGGGGAAGAATCACCTCAACCTGCTGGCCACACTTCTTTTGATGCAGCCCAATGTATGGCTGGCTTTCTGGGTTGCATGCACAGGTCATGCAGAGCTTCTCATCCACCAACACTCTCAAGTCCTTTTCCTCAGGGCTGCTCTCATTTCATTCTCTACCCAGCCTGTTTTTCTGCTTGGGATTTCCCTGACCCACCTGCAGGATCTTGCACTTGGCCTTGTTGAACTTCATGAGGTTCGCACAGGCCTACTTCTCAAGCCTGTCCAGGTCCCTCTGGATGGCATCCCTTACCTCCAGCACATCAACCGTGCCACACAGCTTGCTGTCGTTGGCAAACTCGCTGAGGGTACACTTAACCCCACTGCCCATGTCACCAACAAAGACATTAAACAGTGCCGGTCCCAACATCAACCCCAAGGGACACCACTCATCACTGGTTTCCATTTGGACATCAAACCATTGACTGCAACCTTTGAGTGTGACCATCCAGCCAATTCCTTATCCACTGACTGGTCCATCCGTCAAATCCATGTATCTCAGATTTAGAGACAAGGATGTCGTGCAGGACAGTGTCAAATGCTTTGCACAAGTCCAGGTAGACATCATCAGTTGCTCTCCCCTTATCCACCAATGCTGTAACCCCATCACAGAAGACCACCGAATTTGTGAGATGTGATTTGCCTTTAGTGAAGCCATGCTGGCTGTCACCTATCAGCTCCTTATTTTCCATGTGCCTTAGCGTTGTTTCCAGTAGGATCAGCTACATGATCTTGCCAGGCACAGAGGTGAGACTGAGTGGCCTGTAGTTCCCTGGGTTTTCCTTTTTTCCCTTTATAAAAATGGGGGTTATGTTTCCCGTTTTCCAGTCAGTGGGAATCTGCCATGACTTCTCAAATATGATGGACAGTGGCTTAGCAACTTAATCCACCAGTTCCTTCAGGACCCATGGATGTATCTCATCATGTCCCATGGTTTTCTATACCTTCCACTTCCTCAGAGGGTGTTGAACCTGATCTCCTCCTACAGTGGGTGGTACCTCATTCTCCCAGTCCCTGCCTTTTCCTTCTGCAACTTGGGTGGTGTGGCTAAAGCACTTACCATGGCCCTCAAGCACTTGAGTGACCCTCAAGTCCTTCTGCTTCTCCTTTTCATTTAAACCCTCCAAGTGGCATCTGCAGAACGCACATGGTCCTATGGCTGGAAGAGCTCTTTGATTAAATCAACAGCACTAAACAGCACAAGGCAGAGTTGTGGACAAATCTGGTTGATGTAGGTTTATTTTCTGCTTAGGTCAGTATCTCCAGTTGGCTATGGCAGAATTAAATTTAGTCTGCACAGGTTTTTAATCACACTATGCTATATTTGGGTCCAATTTTTGACCACCCTGAAGGCAGATACTCTTAAGCTTTAACTTTTTTGTCTTATCTCACTTCTTCCACAACCTACCACATCCTCCACACTTCCCCCTTTCCTGAAATACCCGTTAGAAAATTTGTTATAAATCTGAAGTAGCATGGTGCATAAAAATGTTGCCTAGGGAGGATACTTTTAAAGCTTTTTCTCAAGAAAAACAAGTAGCTAAATTCCCTCCACATAAAAGTATTTTTTGCAAATTCAACTGTTTTTTTCCATCTACAAATAGCTGAACTGAACGTCGTTGCCAGCTAAAGTCTTTTCCTTTTTGCTTTGGTCTTTTCTGCTTTCTTAAATTCTAATTGTGTGTCCCTACTTTTTCCTTCCCTTTTATACCTTTTACAGCCAACATCATTTTAATAACTTTAAGAATGCCTAGGCAAATGAGAGTAGGAACAGCTCATTACTGCCTGTATGGATCATTATTGAATCACTGCATTCTTCAGCAAAAGTATCTTCCATACCATTTCATCATTCAGCTTGGTGTTTAAAATAACATTTTAATGACATATCCACAATGCAAACATGGAAGAAGGGCTTTAGGTAAAGACCAGCAACTTTTGTTTTTTTTAATCTCAGTGGAAAAGCTAAATGTTTGATGCCTGTACAGGGCTTTATTAATTGCTTTAAGTTATTAAGATCATGAGTCTTCTTTTTGTTGCTGTTCCTCAGCCAAGCAAATGTGGCAGAACAAAGGTGACCACGTGTAGCTGCAAGTTCTTACCCATTTACCATTCCTGCACCAGACCTTACCCCATTTCATTTATGTATGGAAAGAGAGGGTGCCCATAGCCCTGTGTGGCAAACAACAACATATGCATCCATTATTGTGTTTCAGAGGCGATCATTTACCCTCTTTAACTTCCTATCCCCACTGGGTTTATCTGTGTTTTTCCTGATAGGTGGGATGTGTAAGTGTCTGGCATTGCCTCCTCAATTTCAGTGTTGTTGTCCTGAAAACAGGGCAACCACTTAATTTCCATAGGCCTGTGGGGTGTAGGAAAGAGCCTGCCAGATGCTATTTCCTCAGAGAAATTCCTGTTGCGCTCAGGTGCCACCCACTGTCTTCTGAACTGGATTTTGCTGTTTCTCTGTCAACATCAACTCAAAGTAATTAATGTGAACTATGCAATTACATGAGCTAAGGGATGGAGTACCACATCTGAAAATCATTCTTCATAGCGTCTCACTAGTCCATCTGCAAGAATGCCATCAGTTAGTTTTTTTGCACAAGTGCACTGTTTCAAGACAAGCAGGGCAGAGGGAGAGAAAGCGTAAACGGAAGCAGTTTGAAGTGTCATCTACATACACATGAAAGGCAAGGTAACACAGAAGAGTTGAATTTTTCTCCGAAGATCCTATTAGCTAATTAATCTTTCCTGAAGTCTTTAATGGACCTTATGCTTTTGTTTATTGCAGTGTACTACAAACACCTCCCCAGGAACCCTCTGTTTCTCTTCCTGGATACAGGGATTGGCACCAAAAGAAAATTCAAAGTGCCTCAGAAGCATAAGATGTAAGAACTGAGAAAGACCTTTGGGACCAAAGCATGCACAGGCTGATTAAAATTGCATTACCCACACCCTGAGGAGCTGAGATAGACTTGTAAACTAGGCCTAGTGTTGTCAGCCTCAAGAGCAGATTGGGTACCAGTGCTGTCACTTCTTCACTGGGCCTGCTTTTGCAAGCCAGGTCCTGTTTCCTGATGAGGAAAAGGCAATGTCTTGTCCTTCATGTGTACACTTGCATACAAAGTCACTTGTAAAAAAAAATTAAAATAAATCTACAGAACATCAATAAAAAGAGTAGCATAAACTCCAGTCCCCTTTCCTCCTGTGTTGCACATATTTAAACAGAAATAGAAAGATCCTTTGAGCCAGATTCATGCTCTTTGTAATAAACTGATGAGGTCAAGCTGGTTATCGTCAAGCTGGAGGATGAACATAACCCATTAGGTTTGTTTTCTGTATGGAAGCAGAAAGCCCCTCACTGCTTGATGCAATTATCTGGTTAGATGTGCTCTGCTTTCTGGTCCTGTCCTACACAAAAGACATATATCTGGAAAAGGCTGTGTACATATCTCCTCCAGTCACTGGCAGAATAAGATGAATAGGACTTGATCACAATCCAGTGTCAGGCTCTATCTCCCTCACACACACAATGTATCATGATGGCACTCCTGCTGGAGAGGAAAATAAACTCAGCTCACCTTGGCCAGCATAGCATGCCTGCACAGGAGCTTTAGAAAGTGTTGGGCAGGGTATTATTAGAACACACATTTTATCCTAGGCAAAAAATGCACATTCATAGGCTACATGTGAGTAATTTCAGCATCTGGATTTGGTGGATGCTGACTGCTCTTTTGAGGAAGGTATTTTGCCCTGTCACGGGGTACATCACATTTTTATTACAGTGGTCAAGAAAGGGTGAGTTGAACAGCAGTAAGTGGGTGTGATTGAGTCTAAGTGAGTGTGAAGGAGTGTAAAGTTGGCTCATCTTACTTGGCAAAGGTGCAGGTTAATATAGGAGACTTCTTTAATTTACACCTTCACACTTTCGCACATCCTCTTGTGTGTTGCAAAAGAGCAACTTCTGCAACTCTTTTAACTCACACCCTGCCTCTGACTGTGCAATTCACACTAGTTTACACACCTCATCTGGGTCCTGCAGCCTGCAGTCACATGGCAGAGCAAGGCCAGGCAGTCATTCCCAGCTCACCAATAACAGCTCCTACACAGTGCACTCCAGCTCCACATTAACAGGAAATTAAGAACACAAGGTGTAATATTTGCATTTTTTTTCTTACACATTCCTTGTAAGCCACAGTGCTGGTAGTTGACTTGGAGCACAACTTTATATATGGCAGTTACAAAAGCAGCCCCCTGTGAAAGCCCACAGATATGTGAAGGTGAGCGTAAAGACAATGGTGAAATCATGACAGTTTATTCTGATGTCTGGTGAAACTCCAATAAAGTTAATAAATTAGCTTCAAAATAATTTTCCTTCTCCACCTCCCTTTATCTATTTTTTATTCTTTCCACACCAGCTGAATCAAACTCCTACTCCAACAACTACTGGCCAGTATGTTTTGCTTATCGTGTTTCCATGATATGAATGGCCACTGCTTAATAAAATACTGGGGAAAGAAAGCTTCTGTCACTGTTGATAGAGACTGCCATAGAATGATATTAGGTTCTGCGATGGGAGATTGTTTAGGGTGGTGACTTTTTATTTATCTTTTTACTTTTGAGGTATGTTTTCTTTTGGACAGGTTCCCCCAAGGTGGGAAAGATGCGCAGGCAGAAAAAGCGTCAGCCTCATTTCACTGTTGTGGTATTGAGTGGCTTTTTCTTACTGAGTGGTGTCTTAACCTCACGTGGCAGTAGAAACATTTTGGAACTAGAGCCTGCCAATTACAGAGACAGCACCACTGAAGAGGAAGAAAGAGTAAAGGAGCCAATATTAAACTGGAAATACCCTAAGACAATTATTTCATTTTGGAAGGTGGTTGCTTTTTCCTGATACTAAATAAGCATAATTATAGCTCCCACCAACTTTTAAAAATGTATTCACTTCTATTGGGATAATAATATTTTGAACTTACTGCACCTTTCATACCAGAATCTCAAGGCACTTAATAAAAACAAAATGAAGAGGCGTAATGCACGCTTTTTGAGGCAGTTAAGCTCTATTATTCTTCTCTGTAGATAAACTGGAGCACAAAACAATTATAGAGTTTGCCCAATCACATATCAAATGAGTCCCAGACCTCAGAATAGGACCCAGAGGCCCACTGTGCTAGTATCTTGCCATTGTGTAACTATTATGTTTTGTTCATTTTAAAAAGCAAAAAGAAAGGAAAATACATATAGCATAATCACATTCTGAATCATATTTCAGCAAACTCAGTAATAAAAGGCTGAATGATGAAAAGCATCTTTTTCTCCTTGCTCTACTGAGTTATTTTCAGTGTTTGCTCCATTTGTACTTCTGTAATTCTGACAGCAAGTTCTTTAGAAAGTGATCACTCTAATCTAATTTACATCATTCATTTGACGTGCCTTTCTTTGTCCATCAAATCTGTGTCTTCTGATTCACTTCCTGACTCACTGCAGTTTTACCCTGGTGTCACTCAATTGAAATCAATTTTGTCTGGGTGGGATTTTACTGCTTTTCAGTGAAAAGCTGTATTTACTTGCCCAAAGTATAGTCTGAGGAAAGATGGGGGGTGGCGAGGGCACAGAAAAAGAGGGGGAAGAGAAATGTCCTTGTATCAGATTGAGGGATTTTCAATAACTTGTTAACATGGAAGTATTTGTAGACGAGAATTTGGTTGCTTTGAGGAGCTAACTTCAAATTCAGGTCAGGTTAAGGTCAAAACTGGTTTGATGGACACCTTGAAAAGATGATTATTTGCATTACACATGCACAGGAGCTCAACAGTCCATGATTCCTGCTACTGCATAGCAGGTAGTCCCTGTGTCCAGGAGCCTGCTCCTGTGAGTAGGCCACAGAAAAAAGACAGGAAACCTTTAGAGGGGTGAAGTTTGTACACCAGTTTAGAAATCGCATATGGTTTTGACAAAGAGATGAAAAAGAAAGCATAGAACAAAGGAAATAGCATCCCACACTGAAGACTGAGAACTATAATTGGAAGAAATTCTTTTTCCAAAGGTTACCCAGGACATGTATTTCAAAACACGGATCACCTGAAATCTAGTCCATTGACCTGAGTCCAAGACTTCCCTAGAGCTTTGTCCAGTTCCTACATCACTCTGTTCCTTGGAACTCCATGGTTACATTCAAGTAAGAGCACACTATGTGCAAGTCATGGTGTCAAAACTGGTAAGAAACTTGTGCAGCCTGTGGGCCCATCCCTATTCTGTTCCTTTCTCCAGCTACATTCAAATTCAGCTGCAGATAATAAACACTTCTGCAGTAGGTGAGTCCGGAGTGATAAAAAAATCAGCTGGTAAGAAACTACATAACCCCGGTCTCTTCATCTTCCCCAGGTCTTCCTTTGAAAGGTCAGCAGCTACAGAAGTCCAGCCCCTGTGCTTGCCAAAGGTCCATTTGGAAGGAATGACCCTTGGCTTTGAACTGGGGTCCTGCTGTTGCTCACAGTATACAAGTGAAAGGAGGATGAATGGCTGCTGGCAAGGCCTTTCCTCACTGGTCATTCCACTGCTGAGATTCAGTACTCCTCTTAAAACTAAAGCCAACTTGGTCTTTTTCAGTGGCAATGGGAAGGGAGCTCCCAACCTCCTTTCAGCCCAGACTTAAAATCTGAACTTTTCTGCATCAGTAGAATTTGCCTCTTTTATGTCCTCACAAAATAAAACTCTGAAACCAGATAGCTCCAAACATTGCTTTCAGGTTCCCTCCAAGGTTGTCTTAGTAGGAACGTGTTCATTTTTAAACTGAATAAAGTCTGCAAAGTGAGGGAGGAGAGGTCCCCGCAATCTCAGATGGGACCCAGCCGAGGTATTTTCAGATGTATAGAGCTTGTGTGAATAGAGTTCTTCCTCTATGACTTTGCAGGAAATTAATTTTATTTGTTTAAATAGGTTTGAGGAGAGATTTGTAATTGATAGGGCCAGATGTTGGGGAAAATTAGTACCTCATTCTCATTTACACTGCTTTGACTCTTCTCTAACTTAAAACAAAAAAATCAACATCTATGAACCATCCACAGAAAAGACTTTCTAACCCTGCTCCGCCAAACTTTAATCCTACACACTTTCTAACTTGGAGCTCAAGTTCATACTTGTAATACCCATTTTGTAGTAAGACTGCAAGCAAAGCTGCTTGAGTCCTGTGCAATGGTGCTTTTCCATGCTTACACCAAAAGGAAAATGTCTTGCATAAAATAAGAAGTGAAAAAAATCCTAAAGAGGGTCATGAAATGCTCCTTAAGACACATGTATGTGCAGAGGTGAGAATGAGTGTGCAAATGTACAAAGATGTTTACCACCTCAGATATGATTAAACTGTAATGTGAAGCCTTGCTCTAACTAGAGCTAGTGCCCTTAGTGTTGAAAGCACAAAATAAAGAAGCTTTTGTGTAAGTGGGAAAAAAGAAATCAGATCGTACATTATCATCCAAAAAATTCCAAAATCTAACATAAGGCCAGCACAGCAGAGTGTTAAGGAAAACTGAAAACCTTTGTAAATGTTTTCACAGGAGATTAGAATCTCTGCTACCACCATGATGAGAGCAACAGTGAAACACAGGATTGGTTTTCAGTGAGTCAGAGTCATATCAGCAGTCACAGAAGACATTTAAAAAAAACAGATGCTGGGTATTGGTGGAAATGTTCCCAAGCTCTTGATTCAGGATGAATTCTAGCATCAGTGTTTGTTAATCCACAACTTCATATTAGAAGCACATGACATACTGATCTTTTTCATGTTATTCAATACACTACAGATCGAGCACCACTAAACATGGATGGAAATTGGTGGTCATAGTGACAAGAATTTCAATGTTTTTTTTCTTAAGCGAACAGTAAAATTTTAATCAAATATTTAGCATTTTCAATCAACTCAATATTATTAATAGCGATTATTTGTTGTCATTCTGCTTTTTTAACCATACAATGGAAGAAGAGAAATACCACATGATCTCCTACTTAAGGACAGCTGAGACTAGTTAAAATGAATAATTAAAAGGCAATGCATCTCAAAACATTTTTAAAGTCCACATAAGCAGTTCCAAATTAAAAACAAGCAAAAAACCCACTGACAATAATCATTATTATGAAGCCTTCAGTGATTTTTTTCAGTACTGAATAGTCATTAAAAGTTTAAGGATCTTTATCAATGTCTATGTTCTTTTAAAGATAAGTGAACAAATCTCTAACTACTGCAACAGCACTTAGCCCTGTGCATCCAGGCGGGTTTCTCCGTACTGTAAAAGCTGGCAGAGCATTTTCTGTGAGATTTCCTGGAAACAGCTCTCCACCATGGTTTCAGCAATCTAAATTTGGTAATACTGCAATAACTCTGTGAAAGCATGAGTTGGGGAGGAATTCTGCAGAGGGATAATGTGATGAAGGCATCGATAAGAAGTCTCTATGATCGGATGTCTGTCTTATTTTCTGTTGAAATGGATACTTGCATTGCTAATATGGTTTTAGTTACTGTTTTCTTAAAGATAATCTCAGAAAGGTGTCTCTTAGCATTTCAAATATAAATAAATAAAACTAATAGTATATTATGAATCAAGGCTCTGCTGGGCACAAAATGAGTAATATTTTTTGCAAATGGACCAGATGTTTACAGGCCTCAGATTTGTGCACATACACTCCGGTTTCTAAATCTTCCCACATATTCTGTGGGCTCAGTATTCATAAGCAGTAGGAATAGTTTATTTAAGTACATCAAGCTTAATTCTGATGTTGTTAATCACACAGAAGTTCAGCATCAGCATTCCTGCAGTAAGAGCAAAGCAGGAGCAGAAAAGCAGTTTCTTAATATGCTCTTACTGTTAGAAGGCACCTCACAGTGATAGAAGATGTCTTAGGGTTTACTCTACATTCTGAGCCTTGGCCAGGTTAAGTAAAGATAAACTGAGTGAGAAGTAAATCAAAAACAAAAGAAAAAGTGTTTAGTGCACATTATTCTGTATCTTGCCTATGTGACCCAGGCAGCTTGAAATAAGAGGTAGCTTTAAAGTTTCCCCACCATATTAAATTCACTATGCATGTTTGTAAGCAACTAAATAAGTGATTTCTAGTATGAAGTGCTGGCAAGAGGTATTTGTGCCTATTGGCACAACTACGCTAACCCATTTGCACTGTGACCTTGCCTCTTTTCTGCATCCTCTCCATAATTAATGCAGGAATCAGCTGCATCTGTTTTGCAGTTCACAGGAGAAAAGGTAATAGCAACTCAATTGCCCTCCACTATTATCCAGTATTAGCAGCTCTCCATCCAAAAATTCCAATGACGTGCTTGTCTGCATGGCACAAATCTCGTGCATGTGTTTAAGTAACCAGCAGGTATTTCTTAACAGTAGTCTTCCTATATGATTGTTGGATAACAGGGAAGAACCCTTAGGGGCTGACGATATAGAAACTGCCCTTAACAGTTAACCCCTGCATTGTGGTTTCCTTTTAGATATAGCTCCATCACATCTGTTTACTGTGGCATGAAAAGAGGAGGCAATAATGTGATTACTATGACTGTATCCTTCCACACATAAGTACCCGACAAAGTCATTGGGGCTTTTGAGATGGTGACCACAGGAAGTGTCTCTATATCAAAAAAAAAAAAAAAAGTTTCTCTATTCTTGATACCATTTAAATCATAAACTGCAAGACTGGGAGATTGTGCAGGATGCCCTTGTGCCAGATGGATGCTTGGAAAAAAAGAAAAAAATAGTAATAAGCTGTGGAACATTTGGGTTAAAGGACTTGAGTAAAACATACAGGAACTATATTGCATAGGCAAAAATAGTATACAGTTCAACAGCAGCTTTCAAGTGTAGAAAATACGGAAGCCAAGTTCTGCAGCTTGCAATCTCCACCACCACCTCCATGTAGTTTTTTATAACTTTCCATATTTATTTATTTTTTTATTTTTAGCCTGCCTCACACACTTTTGAGTTCTCCGGAAACAATATCTGAAGACAGTTGGTGTAGGTGTTTGATAGTTTAGGAATGGCCTGCAAGGTTTTCCATTACATTTCAGAGAAGCAAAATAAGGTCAGATCCAGAAAATATGAACAGATTAGCACCAGCAGGGACCAAGGAGGCAGAAGCTGTCAGTTCTGTACATGATCCTCATCAGCTGCTGTGAAATGAGCACCTAAAGCCTTAACAAAGAAAGCACAGAAGTAAATCTTGGTATTGTGGTAAAGCAGAAATCATCTTCTTTTAAAGTGCTGTGATTGCCTAGCAGTGAGGTCAGGAGAAATGTATCACTGAAAGAATTGAAAAATCCCTTTCTAAAGTCAGCAAATACTGCTGTCCTTTGTGGCTGCAGCTTTAGGTGAAAGGCTGGTTTAGGTTGGGATTACACTATGGGGACGAAAAGAACAGGTCTGATCTCCAAAGCAGCTGACACCTAGACAAAACTCAGTAAAATTTTGATTTCAGATGTCCTCAAGGAAAGGACTTAATCTCTGTATATAATGGTCTGTAGGTAAGTGCAAATAGAAAGGGTAATGAGATCATTACTACGAACTGTGGAAATCAGTTCGTTATGTGTTCCCTCCCTTGATGTTTGGGTTTTAATATTTCTCTTGGCCCTTTGCATGGTTTATTTCCTTCTACCGTCAGTAGTTCTGAAACTAGTGTTTCCACACTAGTGGTTCATACAAATATTTTGAAAAACAGTATCAGTTGAAGTTTATGCTTCTCTACTAAATTTCAGGGTACAATAGATTATTGCAACCAGAACAAAACCAAAATATTTCTTTTCTACAAATGTAGAACTGAGGCATGGGGGTTGCTTCTACATTGTGCCTCTTTTCCAATTAAATATTGTCTGGTGTCCAAAAATTAAGCTTGGCTTATTGTAGAGTGAGATAGTAAGTGAACAAGCAGGCTGTTTATATCACCTATTAGCACTGTACTTTCTGTCTGCATCATTTCTCAATAGCTCTAAGTTCCACCTCAGTGCCAGGACTGATAACTATGGGCTTTGTTTCCTTCTCCAGGCTCAAAAAAAAAAATCCCACTTTCTGAGCTTCCTGTTCAGAAATTCCATTTGCTTTCAGGATGCTAGCATGAGGGCAGATTAGTCACCTACCACATCAAAAGAATTGGTACTCAGATCATTCCTCGTTTTGTTTTACCAGAGCTTCCACTTCCAGTCATCCAGTGTGAATAATCTGTGAAAACACATAAAAAGGCACAAACAGGTCATTGCTTATAGCTGGCATTCAGGATGTATCCAGTACCAGACAACAAGTTGTGATTACTGTACGCTCCTTAGCTGTACACATAACGAAACTGCATTTAGATCTCTTGTAAAAATAAAGATCCAGGGCCAAGAGGAAGTGGCATCTGGGACAAGTTCTGAAGAGATTAATCACTTTTTATTCAGCTCACATTATGGCTCCTTTCCCACTGAAATTCAAGGAGGTTTTCCTGTGAAAGCATTAGCTGAATAAATAAGACCCGGAGTGCTCAGCCCCAAGGCTCCTTGGCTACCACCTCATCTTCTCTCCTCACCATCTGTCTACCTCAGGAGCACTGAGCTGACAAGAGAGGTCAAATGGCTCACCTAGCCAGCCCAGGAAAGTTATCCTAGCAGTAAATGTCTTTCCTAGCCAGGCTGCAAAGGCTTTGAAACCCATCTTGTTGCAGAAAAGAGGGCTATTTCCCTAAGAAGCATCAGGTGACATAGAAGACAGGTAAGCAGCAGACCCAGAACACCATGGGATGCTTTCAGCTGTTCAAACCATTTGAAAGAGGTGAGGGGAGCATTGCTGAAAGAGTTGACCTCAAGCTGTCCCAGCTTCAAACGCACATGCAGTCATCAGCTTTCCTGAGAGCATGAATGGGAGCCAAGCTAGGACCTTGTCATGGCAGCAAGAAGGAAATTATAGACGTTGATAGGAAGTTAACATAAATAGATTGCAAAATCAAGGAGGGCTTTAGAGACTCCGTGGATGACTAGGGAAGGTTTAGAGTCTTGCAGCATTTGTTTTACTGCGACTTTTGAAGGATTTTTAAGCATCCATGGAGAGAAATCTTTCCAGACTTGGCCCAGCCAGCCAATTAAAATTATGATTCATTGCCATGGAGCTTATCGTGATGTTATCATCATGAGTTTGTAGCATCATTCAACACATGCCTCCAAACTAAGATGATACACTGATTTGCCATAATTAGTAGTGCACCATAAATTCATATACGGCTTTAAAAAAATTTAGAAACAGTATGTCTCCTCCCCAGAGAGCAACAGCCTATAGCTAAGCCATTTTCTCAGACACAGCACAAGCATGATTAATTTAGCTAATAGCCAACAAGGACATGCTAATTACTTTTCTCTGGCTAGCAGTGACCCATGTCTCTGTGAGAAAATACAGCTTTGAGGACAGATCTAGAAGGAAGATGCAAGCTTGGAAGCTGTAGGTCGCATTGCAGTGGCTAAAGAGAGAGCATGCATCAGTGTCACCTGCAGAGGAAAGCAAAAGAATTTGTAATTTGGGGAAGCAAAAGAATTTGTAACTGTAACTATCCTCCTCTAGACACTTATACTGTATACACAGTTATATAATTTTTCAAAAAATAACCTCACAGAAGTGTTCCATTTTTGCTAGAATATAAGAATAGACAACCCTCAGTAACTCCTGTCTTTTATCAATCCCTTGCTTTTACTAATTTTTTTTTTCAGTCTATATTATCGCACCACAACCTTTCTAATCTAAGATAATGGTTTGCCTCTCTCTTTTATTTCCTAGTCCCATATGGCTTCCTGGCGAAGATGCTGATCTTACCCTTTCATCCCAATTACTGTTCTTACAACAGCTGATCCTGCCACTCATTAATTTACACATCATTGCTTGGCTGAATTCCAGTTCTACCTACCCATTGCAAGTCAACTAGGTCAAATTCAATTTTTCTACAGAAAAGGTAGAACTAATTCTTGCTCAAGTTCAGAGCTGCAGAATTCCTAGAGCAAAGCTCTGGGGAACTGGGTATAGGAGACATTCTTCACTTTTAAAGATGTTTCTGTGTTCCTCAGTTCCCTGCTTTCCTTCAAAGGTGATCCTCTTTTAGCTTAGCAAGTAGGCTCTTGCAGTTTAGAGCTGAAGGCTGGGAGAAGTTCTGATTCTTAGCTATATGCTTGAGCCTCCTGGGTGCCTGAGGTGGTGTGTGGTGAAAGCAAACTACAAAGATAGCGGTTTATCTGCTCTCTGTCTCACTTCTCTTTGAAACGGGGTTTAGCAGGAGATCTCACACATAGCTACCACTGTGACATAAGAGCTGAAGAAGAGATGCCTTTTATCTGCAATTAGAGACAAGCACTGAACACCAGAAAGCTTGTGCAAGCTGGATTTGGATGGAAGAAATTGCATCTCTGTCAACATAACCAGAGGCTCAGCAGTTTTCTGATTATTAATGTGCCTCAGAAATCTTCTGGGGCTGATTACACATAACCAATGAAACACCAATGGCCTACTCAGCTTTCACTTTCTTGGAAGACTAGACATCCTTTACCTCTGGAGCCATCCAGCCTTCAGCACTTAGTGAAAGCAAAAACAAATGTAGTGTGCATACAGCCATAACCACATGGCAAGATTATGCCTCTGCAAACTATCCCATCAGATACTCAGATATCACCAGCCCTCACATTTGCTGAAGGAAGAAAGACTTCACTTTGCAAGCTTTGTTGAATGCAGAGGGTACTGGAGTGTGAGAATTTTCCTGCCAGGAGTTTTTTATGAAATCACATTGACCATATTTCTTGTTTCTTGATTTAAAAAAAAATAAATGTTTTACAGCCTCTCCAACTGTCTGTCACTGCCTCATCCTCCTTTCTTCAGAGCCAGAGCTCAAAAGTCCAGGCTCTGGGTTTTTTCTCCTGTAAGCACAAAAAACAAATTCCAGAGCAGATTTTGAGAGGCGTCTCAGGGTTTTCCCTTTGATAATTTATTCAAACTTTATTTAACAACAGGGCTCCATTGGTAGAAGACTGGCCCTTCATTTTCCAGTTGTGGCACTTGTTTAATGCCACAGAATCTGTGCAGTACAAAGCCAATTGATCTCTGAACAGTTATTTTACTTAGCTCCATAATACTGAGTCCTCAGGAGCATTTAGCCCTTTGTTATCTGAAGACATTCTGGCTGAGGAACATCTGCTTTCTCTAAATCAGTTCAGGAGGGTGTTTAGCAAAGCGCTCAGTGATCTCAGCCTTCGACTTCTCACTTTTTTATTTGCTAACCTCTAAGGGCAAGGACAGTGAGCTTATATGATTGCCCATGGTGGGCAAACAATTAGAGCACCCAGCACAAAACTTTACTAAACTTTCAGGCATTGTTCTCTACTTTTTCTCATTTATACATTTTAAGGAATAAATGCCTCTGAAACCGTATTCAGAGCCACTGGGCAATCTCAGCTCCCAGGAAGAGCAAGAACAAGAAATGTAAAGTACCCTTATGAAAGTGGATGCAGATGACTCAAAGCTGCTGGTAAATGCCCCACCATGAGTAATGAATAGCCAAAGCTGATCTCTCACCTGATTATTTTTTCAGTTGTGATGATCATGAAGCAGTGAATGAATTCATAAACATCAACATTGTCTGTAAATGGTCTACTGACAGGGGAAAAAAGGACCTACAACCTTCAGTCCCTTTATTTCCAAGGAATACTTGAAACCCACTGCGATCAGACAGAAAGGACATTGTTTCCGTAGGGATGGATTGAAAACAGGCTGAACAAAACAGGCAATCCTTACATCTTCATCCAAAGGAGATCAGTCTTCAGTTATTAGAGATTTAAGGACTGTGTAGCACACCTCAGCAGTCCTCAATCTTTTCTGTAGAGGCCAGTGGTTATCATAAAAACTAGCCAGTTGTTTGGGACTTTTTAAACATACTTATTTAGCACTATGATTTATCTTCCATACATAAGCATCAGCGTGAGCAGAGAAGGTTTAGAGAAGATCCAAAAGGTCATAAAGCTAAGTTTTTACCACAGGATAATTTAGGTTAATTTTCTCAGTTGGATTTCCATCTCAAATGACCACCCCAAAAAGATTACATACATTTGTCAGGCTGAATTATCTTACTAGTATAAAATCATGCAAAATAAAAAGAAAATCCCCAAAGAACCTCAGAAAGGATTGTCTATATTTTGATATATTTTTCCTCAAAGAACTCTCCTGTGTTGAAAGAAGATTGGAAAAAATTATGCGCTTCTCAGCTAAAGTTCAGCTTTTGCAAGCCCAGTGTCCCACCCAGAACAAAGCAGCAGGTCAGCATCAACATATTGCAGCCAGATTAGGGCAGCACATCATCCATGGACAGAAAGACACAAAAAGAGGTTGTTTATTGGTGGGGCACTGCTTTGAATTGGAGGGAAAAATATTCTTTAAGTAGCTTTTCAGAATTATGAAAACATTCATTGATGGGACTGGTTGTCTAATTCAGGAGGTTGCTTATTTGTATTAGACCAAGTCCTTGGCTGTTATAAATTAATGTAGCTCTGCTTATTCTAATGGAGTTGTATGAACAGTGACTACTGGAAGTATTCACTGAACCATATTGTAAAGCTGAGGAATCTCATGGCAAATAACCTGATCTGGAAAAGTGTTGCTTGGAGTAAAACCAAAGAAAGAGGCACAAATTGTTCTCAGCAGTCTTTATACTTCTGCTATCTTACTGATTGATTGGAGGGCAAGTCAAACCTAAATTAGAGCACCGATCAAATGAGGCTGGACTAAATAATGTTCCTGTGGCCTTGTATCTGCAAAATTTTACTTCTTTCCAGTCCTGTGCCTTTACTCTATCTATGCACTGCAGATTAAAGGCTGTGTGGGAATCATTTTTCTATACACTTTCAGTCAATGGACTCCTTTTTTGACTACAGTGTTATTCTGGATTATTCAGGGGCGGGGTGGGGGGTGGGGGAGAAATAAGAAATAAAGTCCACCACAATACAACATGCTTTTAAAACTCTCACTTTAAAAACTAAGTGCTTCTGAAGCCTACAGCTACACTGGTATTTTATGAGCTGGATATTAACACAGAAGCCCTTAATCACAGATTTCAGTGCAGTTCAAGAGACCCTTTTCAGGGACAGCATCACTTACACACCCCTGTGGGGGTGGAGAGGAAAGGCTAGGTCCAGACCTGTCATATCAGAGAAAGCACTCTGATTGCAGAAGATAGAAGGTTGGTTATTGAAACCAACATCGTGAAAACAACAGCTTCGCTCGTCCTGGTCTTAAAGCAACAGTTGTCTGCAAAGTATTAGGAGGAAACCTTTTTTGTATTACATGCCACAGACAGGGAAAAAAGAGATATTGAAGAATAAGAATTTTACTCTATATTCTTCGAAAACCGTCTTGGTGAGGGGTGGCTTCTCACTGTAGGTTTACGTATCCTTATAACTTCCTGGAATACCAGTTTAATTTTTTTTCTCTCTTTTCTGATTTTTATTCTTTTTCTTCCTCTTCTGAGATTTAATCTGAAAATTCATCTGTAACAGTTTTTTGTTTTCTTAAAGACGAGCAAATGAAAGGTCATTATTTCCTTTCCACCAAAGCTTCCTTCTCACAGTGACACTCTGTTACACCACATCTTAATAAACACGATTGTACAGCCCTTGTGAGGAGGGAGAAATGAGAAAGGGAAGAAAGCAAAAAATCTTCGGTGATGAGATTAAAATAACACAAGGAAATATATTTTTTTTTCAGAATCCTGCATCAGCTTTAGTGGAAGCCTTTCCTGTACACACCCATCTTCCGTGCTGTATTTAGATTGGCATAAACTGTACAGAATTGCTACCACATTAAATAAGAAGTGTGGTTAATTTGTACACCAAGGGTGAAGTAGTGGGGTACAAGTCACGTTTAGACTCATTTAGGCACTGTCACTGTCCGGAGATAGATCAAGGTAGAAAGGATCAGTGTGTCTCATCAGTAAAAGGAAATACTGGGGTGAATCCATAGGAGAAGGACAGCCAGGACTGACAACCATGTACTCATTGTGAATCAAGAAGGGCATCATGCAGAAGCTGAGAACTATATGGGAATAGCTGGGATTCACTAAGGATCAGCAGTCAGGGCTCCACTGATTTTATATCCACCATGGAATATGTCATAATACTTCTGCTAGAGGAAACCAAAAACTTTTACTGTGAAAAATAGCTACTAAATTGTAGCGGTTTGACAAGGACCTGTGGAAAGACCCAAGGTGGGGTGCTAGGAGAAAATACATGCATCATTGGACTTTAAGCTTGTTCTGAGGGGTTCATTTAATAAGTACCTATGGAGACATAGGCAAAACCAGCAACTGATAGTTACTTGGTACGGTGGCGTGGGAATACCCAGAGACTGGTTTTGAATAAATCACTCCCTGAGACAGAAAAATTCTGATGAGTCTTTATTAAAATATAGGCTGTTAATTCCTCTGCAAAAATCATGCATCTTATTAGAAAGAAGGATAGAGCTTTAATAATGGAATAAGCAGCTAATGGTTTTCTAACATGTCTGACTTTACACCTTTACTTAGATCTGAGCTGCAATGATGGCACCTGCCGCATTACACTCATACACTGTTGTATTTTGTTTACTTGGATGGAGGCAATAGAGCCACGAAGACTGTTAGACTCCTGTGGGGCTTTATTCCTTTTCTTCTTTTTGTCTTTTTAATTGAACATGTAGTGAAGGAATTAATAAATCAAAGCAATGGGTTAAATTCAGGCACACATGTATGAAGCAAGTGACTGCAAACCTCCACACACTGATCTATCTACCAGTACGCTTCAGCCGTGATTTTAGTGCCCACTCCCCTGCTGTTCTGCACATGCCTATCTCCTACCGCTTATCTCCATAGACATCTGACTACACACCATGTGCTGCTTCTTCACCTCCCTCCCAAATCTCCAGCCACCATCTAAATCCTTTCTCCCTCCTCCCTTTACTTCTTATAGAAATTATTCCTGGCCAGCATGTCACCCTTCTTTGCACTGATTTCTCGTGCTTCCTCCCCCTTGCCGTCATGATAAAACCATAGTTTAACAGAAGTTAGTGAAATCCATAAACTAGAGCAAATGCTTGTTTCACAATATTTCATTATTAGTTTAAATAGTGAAGATAAACATTTGGGAAATGCAGACAACATTTTTATGAAACATAATTTTGGGCTTAAAATACATGATATAAAAAAAGATTAGGAATTAAAAGCAAAATGAGATAAGCACAAAATAGTCTTAATTTCTAAAGAAAGTATGAAACAAGAGTTAAAAAGATGAAGCATTATTATTAAAGTAAAAATCTCACAATGTAACTACTGGGATGTTGAGCCAGAATAAACAGTGAATTAACAGAAAGGGTCACCAGTAATTTAGAGACAAAAATCTGACCAGGTGCTTTTCTGAATTATTTTAATTTTTTTTATTACCAGGCCTACAAACAGGAAATACTTTTAGATGTATTCCCCACTCCAAAAATAACCTCTCCAGACACATTTTCTTATCTGTCTTTAGATAACCTCCCGAACGAGAGTTTCAAAAGTTACTAATACTTTGATTTAGAGATGAGCAACTGAGACATCTTAGTGGACAGAGGTAGATTATGGAAGTTGATCACTTCACTGAATTCTACATAATTCAAATGCCTCATAATATGCTGAAAGTGTGTAGTCTATTAACTTAAAGTTACTAGCTTACCTTTGGATTTTAGGGTTTTCTTTCTAAGTTTAGGACAATGTCCTAAAGTCTTGGGATCAATCCCTTGGTTGTTTAGATTCACACCATCTCTACAGTACATTTTGCAGGAAAAATTTTCCTCTTGACTATCAAACTGTTTGGAGCATTAATCTTTTTAAGGAAGGTGTCACTTTGCACACTTACTGCACACTGTGAATGCTCAAGTTATTGACAAAGTACAGTCAATGAAGTCCGTGCAAAGTACTAGATAAAGATGATTTTGCCACTTTTCCTTTCTGTAGCTCACTGATTTCAGCCATCTTACATCACTTGTTGCCTCTGCATAAGCCCCCTAATGCTGACTCAGTACCTGACCACTAGTTTCAACTTCGTTGGTGCCAGCTAAACCAACAAAATTCAGTCAGAAATGTGAAATCGGTTGCGATTTAGGACACATTTTGCAAAGATGAACAGAGCTGGAGTTCAGCTGCACCAAGGGCTGTGCAAACAGAAGTAGACGCAGGAAGTATGAGCTGAGGTGTGCTCACTTCGAGCAGGAATGTCTCTGGGCGAGTGGAAGTTTTATAAAAACAAGATCTGAATCAGCCCCTTCATCTCGGGGAGGACGGCATTTAAGATGCTGTTGACTGATGGAATAGTTACCAAGCTTTCAGTTATGATAAAGGTGAGTAATGATTTTTATGTCATTCTTCACAGACTATCTTCCTATCTTCCTCCGTCCTGTCAAAACAAGAGACCTGCTTTTCCACACAGCACCCAAATGCCTCAGTGCTTCAGTAATAAAGTAATATGAGCCCATGCCACTCTCCTGTCAGCCCGTGAAAAGCTGGCTCCGGAGCATGTGTGGGTTTATTCAGTAGAGTTTTTGGCTGCTGTTAATAACAGCAGCAGGAAGCCCTGAATGGCATGTTCTGTCAACAGCAGGCCCCTTAATAACTGCCAAGGGTTTTTACCCCTCCCCTCCCTAGCTGTATTTTATGTGGACTGACAGGAAGAAATCACCTCTTTCACCTTCTCTCACAGCCTAAATAAAAATGAGTGATAAAATATTCATGAAAAGGGGAGGAAAAAAGGAGAGAGAAAAAAATCTCAAGTTATAATGTTAATAAAACAGTCAAAAGAAGAGAATTCAGGGAAGGAAGAGATAACGGCATGTACCTTATCTCAGCTGCCTCCTGGTTTGGCTTGTCCTCATGAATGTACAGTGATGAGGACTGAAAGAATAATGCTAAGTACAGTCAAGCTCTGTGCCACAGGGTATTAAACAGGACCAAAACACTGGGTCAGTGATACTGCCTCTGAAGCTGTGTCTCCAGCCCACACCTGCGCCTCTTACAGAGGAGATGCCCTTTGACAATTTGCTCAATGATAAAATATTGCAGTTGCGTGTTTGAAAAACTTCCAGTTGTTAAAGCCACTGTGTGGGAAATGGTGCACAGAAATTTGTAGCACAGTGATAATGTGATGTAATCCTCCAGTTTACAGGAGGATCTTGGATGAAAAGTTGTCTCAAAATCCCAGTTGGAAGGTAAATATGTGATATATGTAGCAAGGTAAATCTCTCCTTTCTTAGTCAGTAAATTGGTGTTAACATCACTGCTATATTGAAGTTAAGTACACTGAAAGATCAGGTGTCCTGCATGTGTTATGTGAGTTGATTTAAATTCATTTATTCACATAAAATTTACAGATTATTACATTAGTTTTTCATAAATCAACTGCATAACACTTTAGACCTTTGGTTTACACATAGTCTGCCCACAAATAATTGCTCCTCAGAGTCTGACATAAAATTACAGCAGGAACTCTGCCTTTTGGAAAAGGCTTGAAACTCAGCATAGAGATGTGGGCAGAGGTGCTGACAGGACCACAGTAGAAATTTTGCCAAGAAACCTACCATAACGTTTCAACAGTGAAGTCCTTAGTTCAATACACATTTGTCAAGAATTTGGTGGCAAAATCTCTCAAGTTTTCACGCACGGTGAGCATCCCCTCTCAGCTCACAAATCCCCCATAGCATTGCGGACAGAAGGGAGAAGTGCACACCTTCAGAGCAGCTGATCCTTCTTTCAGCAGTGAGCGGCACTTCCCCTGGAATCGCACTTCCATGCTGTTAGAAGCTGTTGTGAAGTAAGGTGCTGGATTTGAAAGTGGGAACACTTTTTCTCTTTTTCTCCTTATTATTTCTACCCCTGAAGCCCATGAAGAGAGGAGGAAAAAGGAAGTAGTGCAATTAGACTGTGAGAGCTGTGATGACTTACATGGACTGGAGGGTGGAGAAAAGGTAAAGGGAGGGAGGCTGCTGGAGGCATTGGGGATAGAAGAGTTCAGGCTTGAAAAGGGAAGAGCAGAGGCTTTGTAACTATTCAACCCCTCAGCAGCACTGTGCTGTCAGCAACAGCTTTAAAACCACACTCAGAATGGGTCTCAGAGATGAGAAAACCACAAAGCAGACAATAGTGTATACCAGTAG
The DNA here is from genome assembly GCA_013398815.1 of Ibidorhyncha struthersii. Taxonomy (NCBI): domain Eukaryota; kingdom Metazoa; phylum Chordata; class Aves; order Charadriiformes; family Charadriidae; genus Ibidorhyncha; species Ibidorhyncha struthersii. The sequence continues at coordinate 397,335 of VZSZ01002913.1, read as the reverse complement.
ATACAGAAAGAGGTCCATGCCATGAATGTGAAGGATCTGGCTGGACATTACTGTTTTGTTTTCCTGACAAAGGCCAATTTGTAGAACTGCATATCTTTCACAGGAACAGGACTTGCTTTCAGAGGGTTCTCACAAAGCAACAAGTTTGGTGAAAAAGCTTCAAAATGGTAGATGCCCGTACTGACCTTTTCAAAATTGAAAATCTTGGGTTTATGGCATGTAACAAGCTTTCATTTGAAAATGCAAGCTAACTGTGATTAAGAGACTAAAATTATCAGAAATAAAATGAAACACTTCAAAATTATATAGAAGCCTGCTTCAGTTGAATAGGAATCATACATTTAACTTCCAGTCTATGAAAAATGTGACATTTCAACTTCTAAGCCCTATTTGTGGTGAATATTTTCTTTTAATTGGGACAATTTTCCTAAGTGGGAGAAAACCATCTGTTTCCCTCCCTCCTTCCAGCTGCAGCTTTTCTCTCTCGCGTTTCTGTGCTTTAGATCTATATGCATGGGGTAGCATTTCAATGGGAAATAAGGGAGGATAGAATTCAACAGTTTCATTTGATTCTTTAGCAGGAAAATCCCTCGATTAAATGTTATGGTCATAAAATCTGGGGCCCATAATACATGAAATGCCAGAATTTGAATGTCCTTTCAGCCTTAAGTCAGCCATCTTCTGTTTATACACTACAAGGCAGTTTTTCTTTTTATGATCACCTGTGTCTTTCCCCAGAGCCTCATACCCCATAAATAGGTCTTTTCTGAGTGAATAGGTTTTTGTTATTATGCGTTATCAACATCGTTTAACATGTTTGCTTTGACACTTTGTCTGGACTGGTGCCCTAATGTCCTATTTAAGTAGTCTTTCCTTTGAAAGATGGCTATTAGGTATTTGTTGTTTGTATCCTTTTTAGGACTCTAAAATCAAAAGGTATTCTGAAAGACTAACATTTCTTTATATGTTTGCAATCTACAGTCATCAAATTTACCTTTGAGGTCTGAGATTTGAATTGCTGACACAAATCCAGCTGCTTATGTTTTCATCTCATGCAATTAAAGGTACAAGCCAACAAATTCAGTAACTGTAATAAAAGAAGCTTGATTTTGGCTGCAAAAGAAGGTGGCCAGTAGTTTTGCTTTGAACTTGTTTTTCCTTTGCTTGGCCAATAGTGTCAGGAAACTATACCTTCCTTTTATACTCAAAAGGGATGAAATATCCGTGAAGAAACCCATAAAATGCATATCCAAACAGACTTTTTGAGTAACAATAAACCAGAGTATTTCAAACAAAAGATTAAAATACACAGAAATATGTGTCCTGATGGTGGGAAAGATTTTACACAGCATTCTCACAATGTATATATATACATCCACCTCCTTCTTCGCCAACTCCTTTCTCCAAAACTCAGCTGTATTTCATTCAGGTTGTTTTGGAGGTTTCCAGATAATGTTGCCCACAAATACATCTGCATTTGGAATGCAGTGGTTCATGAATGACCTTTTCATTATGTTCACTAAGCAGGATCTTGATCCAAGCAGATTCTTTGGCTTGGCCTCACTCCACCCTCCCCTGTGCTTTGAACAAACCACTTCCCCAGGCTCAGAGGGCCATAACCTTGGTTGTTTGAAAAACTCATTTAACGCAATTGATTGTAACATTCTCTTTCTCTTTTCCCCCCTGTCATAACTTCCTGATTGCTGTTCATCTGTACCACATGTGCACTCCAAACTATAGAAACGTATTGCCCCAAATGGTTCTCTCTCTCTTCCCATCTGCTGTATATTTATATTTACAGTAGCAAGCTAACTTGTATACTACAGCATACATTTAACTACAGGCCTGGGAAAGCAACAGAGAATTCCTCTTAGAGGTGCAGTTCTTGCCATCTGTAGCCATATCAGTCCTGTCTTCAAAAACATCTGACTACATAAGCTACACAAGGCAGCGTTAGATAGAGCAGCCTCCAAGGAAAACTTCAGGTACTACAGAGAGTAATAGTACTGACCAAGCAGATCGCACCCTTTACTCTGAATCAGCCCTAAAGCTATATGATGCCATAGTGCAAGGGTGACAATTTCATCCTAGATGACATTCTTCTAACAAGATAAACAGCAGTGACAGCTGAAAATTATCAGCGCAGTCTGCTGCTCAGTGTAAAACTGGGAGTTTAAGTGGACTTGTGTGTGTATGTGGCTACTTTCTATGCCATTTCTCTCAAGGAACATTAACTGGGACCCAAAAATGTTCAGTGATTTAACAAAAATAAGAAGAAATTCTGCAGAATCCACCTTCTTCAGCTGTTCCAATCTAGTAAAAAGGGAACGGTGACTACTTTCCTCATCAAGAGTAAGATTTTTATGCATTCGCATGTGCAGAAAAGTGATGTGCCTGTCAATCAAGATGCTGCCTGTGCATGCACAAAGACCCCATATAAGTACAAGGACATTTTTTCCATTATGTAGGCTTTAGAACCTATCCTTAAATTCATTCCAGCATTTTTATAAGTGTAAGGGAAAATTCCAGTTTGCATTCATAGCTTTGATCCCTGAACATACACAGATGGAATTTCCATCAGGCTGGAAGTTATTTTAGATTAAAAAAAGATCAGACATTTCCCTTTGACAGAGGGTATGTTGTGTCTGCAGTTGCCAAATCTCTTGGTTTTAATGTGCATCTAGTGTTCTCAAAATTCTAGCTCCTGGATTTATGGGATTATGCTAAATGCTAAACTAGAGCATAGTAACATGTATCTCATATGAAATTTCCCCTATTTTGCATGATTCTGAGACCTAGTGTATCACCTGGCACCAACACTATAAAATGCGATGGTTCATCAACTTTGATTATTGCTGAGAAAGAGCAGTAGCATTGCAGGGTCCTGACTAGCCCAGCCACACTACTTTAAGTCTGGAGAAGAGAGCAGGGTAGCACCTGTTGAAGCATACGCTTTTGACTGAGGCAATTTTGTCCTCAGAACCCCTACTCTAAACTGCAGTTACACCACCACTGGTCTCTCTTTTTTTAATTTTGTGTCTTTTAATTTTTTCAAAGGTAGGAAAAATCATCATATTCCCAATTCAGAACTAAAAACAAAAATAACTTTTTACTGCTTAGAATTGCTTAACAAAATAAGAGGTTTTAAGAGTTATCTTTGTCTAACGACAAGGTCTCCAAAAGTATTTAATACATTTGTTCTGCAAAAAACCCTGCACTTCAATTTCTAGTTAAATTACATCCTTGTTTTGGTTCTTTTTTTTCTCACGCAACTTAACATATTTTCAGTCTTGGCAGGAGTGCTGGTTTTGTTACAGGATTAAGTATACTGAAGTATTGTCTCAAAACCCAAGGCTTCAGCATAGTACAATGACAGGGCTGTGATAACGCATTTCACTTTCTAGACCCATTTATTCCATTAAAATTCACACAATATTGTGTGTCCCTCCGTGTGTGTCTGTACTTCTGTGCCTTCATCCCTTGAACCCATAAGTTGTTCTGATCTGGAATCAGAACATAACAGCTTCAGGAAAAGGTAGATCGTAGGGAAGAGAGAAAACCTCTGTAAAAATACATAACAAAAGACAAAATCTTAGCAAAGCTGTATTAACTCATGAGCATTCTGCACTTTTGACTGGATTCCAATCACCTCCTCTCCATGATTGCCATGGAGTTCTACATGCTGGTTTTAAGTAGGTGCATTATATCATTATGGATGATGCATTTTAGTAGTAGATAAAGAGACTGCCACAGAAATCAAATAATTAATTTTTATTTTTTTTCACATTGCCTACCTGTAGGTAAAGTGTGGGGTTTTTTACAGTTTATTCATTTTGTAGNTCCCCTTGGCTAGCTTAATGGAGATTTCTCTTGTCAAGGTAATTTATCATAAACCACAGACCAAGGATTATTTGCTGAAACCTTATGAATGTGAGATAATTATAAATTCTCACAAACAGTACCCAAATATAAAAAGAGCAAAATTTGCTGATATGTAAATATAAACCATACTGAACGAAAGGACAGTTTAGAAACAGAGATGTCAGGAGAAATGCACTCAAAGATGATCACAGAAGAAACTGCAATTTACTAAGGTATTTTTTCTAGGAACCTGAGCTAAAAACAGGGAGAATCCAGCATACAGATGTTTTGTTTTGTCTGCTTAGAATTGCACCCTGTCAATATTCTGGCTGTCACTGTGGCTCAGTGATAATTCCGTCATCTTCTACACACTCTCCTGCATGCTCTTGAGAAGAAGTTTTCAACCAGTTAGGACACTTGCTAAGAACTGGAGACGTTCAGCACTAATACAGCCCCGCCTGTAAGCTCTACGAAGCTGCCTTTTATGCAGATCTGCATTCTTCTTTGTTAGACATCAGTTGGCATATTATCAGGAGCACCAAAGGAGAGCTCCGAGAGTGTGGATTTCTATAGCCTGTATATGTCACATTGCTGGACAGCTGAATTTGTTGGAGCTCCCTGTAAACAACGCAAAACCCTCATTTATGTATAGCAATATTCTATTTAGATTATGATACAGACTTCATCAACATAAGCCTAAGCACTTTAATGAACAAACTCATATTTTCCCTTCCCCAGAATATTTATTCTTGTGTTATGTATTCAGGTGTGTCAATAGATGAACACATAAATCAAATCATCTTACATGGCTTAAAATTTAAATCAAATCAAAACATGAATTTGCTCTTCTGAATGCTCTCTATAACTTAATGCATTGTACTGCATTAAGAAATCAGCTGTCCCACCAGATTCAGGAAATGGATGCTGTTGTTGTCATTCTCATTTTGCATGTAGAAAAAACAAGACACAAAGGGGTGACACTCAGGCCCCGTTAGCAACTACTTCTTTTGTAATAGGACAGTAAATAATGTGCAAGCCCACCATCCAGCTAAAAACAAAAAGGATTTTCTTTCAAATTTCTCTTCTCCCCAAAGGGAAAGAATGATGTGCTTCCTCACAGGTAATTCTTGCAAGTCCACTCCTGTATACCATCACATTTCTATATTGGGATATTCAGATATTATTATACTGAAATACATTTGTAAATGTCAAACTTAACCTTAGTGCTAGTGTAAGAAAGAGACTCATCTCCTCCTGCTGTCCATGAAAATTGATAAATCCTGCTTCCTGCCAGCTTGGCTTCAGTCCTGAATCACTGTCCACTCAAGCTTTTGTCTCTCTCTCTCACCACCTATGACAGAAGGATCCAGAAAAGACTTGGGATTTAGGCTTATGTCCAAGTTAATCCCCGCAGTTTGAGGGTTGTGTTTGACCAGGCGTGGGATGGAAGCTGTTATTTTCCCTGCACCTTGACCCACATTTGTGCCCCTCTGAGGGTGAGATGACACAGTTCTAAAGGATAATGGGATTTTGTCAGCTTCTCAGGGAAAATCTAGAGTTATTATTAACTATTAGTTATTTTTATTTTAACTATTAGTGTTACGTTTTTCTCATAGTCCAAGATTCTGTGGTACTGATGAAAGACAGAAGCTAAGTCCTGTCCTGTGCCCTTCTTTTTATACATTCAGCAGTAAAAAACATCTGTATACTTTGTATGCAGAGCTGAGCAATAATTTATTCGAAGTACTTCACCTCCTCTTCTATTTCTGAACCAACTGTGAGTAACTTAGCATTCAAGTGGCTTTGGAAAATAAATCTAGCAATCATTTCATGGAGAAACTGGTGCAAGTGTGGAATCTCTGAAAAGGGAAAGTGTTAATGCTGTGCCAGTGTCACTGAAGGGGTGCGTGATCTGGGTCACTTCATTTTAACTATTCTAGTGTTGTTCACGAGCAACAGTATGCAAAAAGTGAGACAGACCTTAATCATCAAAGAATTAACAAGTGGTAGAATATTTAATGTTTGTCAACAAGTTTTACTGAAAACCGATGAAAAAGAAGGATTAGCGGGGGATTATTTCTTTGGCTAATAAATGTAAATACAGAATACAGAGATGACGTATGTTACATAATTCTGTAAGGGGGTTGGCTTAGTACAGTGGGGAATTCAAGGAATCATGCAATCATAGAATACCAGGTTGGAAGAGACCTCAAGGATCATCTGGTCCAACCTTTCTTGGCACAAGCATGGTCTAGACAAGATGGCCCACCACTCTGCCCAGCTGGATCTTAAAAGTGTCCACTGATGGAGAATCCACCACTACCCTGGGGAAATTATTCCAATGGCTGGTTGTTCTCATTGTCTCATAAGGTCTCTCTCCTAAGCCTTCTTTTCTCAAGGCTGAACAAACCCAGTTCTCTCAGCCTTTCCTCATGTGGTAGGCTTCCCAGTCCTTTAACCATCTTTGTGGCCCTTCTCTGGACCTTCTCCAGCCTGTCCCCATCTTTTTCGTATAGCAAGGACCAAAACAGAACACAGGATTCCAGGTGTGGCCTGACAAGCACTGAGTAGAGTGAGATAATGACTTCTTTACCTCTGTTGGTGATGGTCTTGTTGATACAACCCAGCATCCTGTTGGCTTTCTTTGCTGCAGCAGCACACTGTTCACTCATATTGAGCTTGTTGTCCACCAGGACCTCCAGGTCCCTTTCCACAGAGCTGCTCCCCAGCCAGGTGGATCACAGCCTGTGCTGCACTCCTGGATTATGTTTTCCCAGGTGCAAGACCTTACACTTGTCCTTATTGAACCTCATAAGGTTCTTATTAGCCCATTCTTCCAGTCTACCCAGGTCTTCCTGCAGGGTGGCTCTCCTTTCCAAAGTGTCCACTTCCCAACTCAGTTTGGTATGATAGAATCATAGAATTGCCTAGGTTGGAAGGGACCTTTAAGATCACTGAGTCCAACCATCAACCTAACACTGCCAAGACCACCGCTAAACCATGTCCCTAAACACCACATCATCAGCAAACTTCACCAGGATACACTCGATTCCATCATCCAGATCATTTATTAAACCGTGTTGGGTCCAGTATTGATCCCTAGGGGACCCTGCTTTTGACTGGTTGCCAGTTTGAAGACGAGCTATTTACCACCACCCTCTGGGTGCAGCCTGTCAGCCAGCTCCCCACCCATTGCCCAGACCACTTGTCTAGACTGCAATGGATCATTTTCTCTAGGAGGAGGCTGTGGGAATCTGTGTCAAAAACCTTGGAGAAATCCAGGTAGGCAATGTCTCTGCCCCTCATCAACCGAGCAGGTTATTTTGTCGTAGAAGGTGATCAGGTTTGTCAAGCACAATTTGCCCTTGGTGAATATGCACTGGCTTTTCCCAATCCTGTGCTTCATTTGACTTGTGATAGCCGCTGGAGGATTCATTTCCCAGGGACTGAAGTAAGATTAGTGGGCCTATAATTTCCTGTATCCTCCTTTAAACCCATCTTATAGATGGGGGTAACATTAGCCTTCTTCCAGTCTTCTGGGATGTCCCCCGATCTCCATGACTTATAGAATCATAGAATCGTTAAGGTTGGAAGGGACCTTTAAGATCACTGAGTCCAACCAT